>QEAP01000284.1:0-33072 GCA_006535975.1 Chytriomyces confervae | reverse complement strand
AAGCGTTAACAGGAAAGAAGCCAAACCTGAAGTACATGCGTCGATTTGGGGAAAAATGCGTGGCGTATGTTGATGGACACAAGCGCGGAAAGCTGGACAGCAAAGGCGTTCAATGCAGAGTTCTGGGAATCAAGGAAAAGGGGTACTTACTGGTGGAGACTGACAGTGGCAGGATCTTTAAGTCAGTCCACGTAAAGTTCCCCAAGTACGAGCCAGAGCAAGGTGACGAGGCCTCTAAGGAGGAACCACAGAGAGGAAGACCAAGGCAGCAAAGGCAGCAAACACTGGAGCCAGAGGAGCGAGACCCTGAGGAGGAAGAACCAAGAAGCCCGTCACCAATCCGCATACTGCAAAGACTGTCACAATTACCTCCAAGTGGACAGCCCAGTGGATCAAAAACAGCAGTGCCAGAACGAACACAGCGAGTGTTAGAACCAAGAGACAAGGTCGCTGCAAAGGACATCAATTCTGCAGTTGATCAGTCAAACATTATTGAGGGAAGAAGAAGACGAGCAGCTTACGCATTTTCGGCAACAATGGAGGATCCAAAGTCGATTGCTGAGGCGCTTCAGAGGGATGATGCACTGAAATGGAAGGGCGCAATCCTGGATGAGTTGAATTCATTAGTTGAGAACGGGACATGGGAAGTCATCAACTTGAAAAAGGAACCCACCAAAAATATCCCAGACACCAAGTGGGTCCACAAACAAAAGCAGGACACAGCCTGAGTGTTCAAGAAGTATAAGTTGTGGTTGGTAGTTCAAGGATTCACCCAAGTTGAAGGGGTGGACTATGACGAGACCTTTGTGCCTGTAGTGCAATCTACGACAATCAAGGCCTTGATAAGCGTTGCATTAGCAAAGGAATACCGGATCACACAAATGGATGTTGTGACAGCCTACCTCAACTCGAAAATGGATTACAATGTCGTGATCCGGATCCCAGACGGCTACGAGCTTTTGGACCCACAAATCGACAGAAAGCGGCATGCGCTGAGACTGTTGAAGGGCCTGTACGGGACTAAACAAGGAGGGTACCTGTGGAACGAGGAGTTCAAGGGAACACTGGTTAGCATTGGATTCAAACAAGCAGTGTCAGATCCAGGACTGTTCAGGATCCAACGAAATGGGAGTGAACTGTTAATCACCCTGTATGTTGACAACATCTTGATCGTGACAGACAATGAAGACCTGAGAAAATAGATGGAGAACCATGTAGTCAAGAGGTACAAAGTCAAGTTTCTGGGGGAGATACACACCCTGCTTGGATCAGTCATCAGCTACGACCTAAAGAGTGGGCGAGCGAGTTTCCAACATTCCAGCTACTTGGAGTGAATTGGACAACAGTACCAGTTGGAAAACACGAAGTACCGGACCCCACTGGAGGCAGGGATCCGGTTACCAGAAGAGGCAGTGGAATTGACAATGGGGCAGTATTGAAGCCTGTTGGGAGCAGTGATGTACACGTCAGTGTCAACAAGACCGGATGTGGCATACACAACAGCTTACCTGGGACGATTTGCGTCGAAAGCCACAGAGGCGCATTGGACAGCATTGAGACGACTGACTGGATACTTATTGAACACCAGCAAGCTGGAGCTCAGGTACACAGCCAGGAAGGTAAACCTGATCGAGGCATGGGTCGACGCTAGCCACTTGAGCGAGGGCGCTTATGGAGTTAGCGGCCACGCCGTGTTCGTCGGAGGGAACTTGGTCAGCTGGAGGTCCCGGAAGCAGAAGACTGTTGCACTGTCATCAATGGAGGCAGAAGTGAATGCATTAGTGGATGTTGTAAAGGAGGTGATGTGGCTAAGGGAGTTACTCACTGATCTGGGTGTCTCAGGTATCAAGACCGTCATCCATGAGGACAACCAAGCAGCGATAGCATCAAGCAAGAATGCGATTGTCAACGACCGCACAAGGCACATGCTTGGGAAGACAACCTTCATTCGTGAAGCTATGAAGGAATGCAACA
This sequence comes from Chytriomyces confervae, assembly GCA_006535975.1. NCBI lineage: Eukaryota > Fungi > Chytridiomycota > Chytridiomycetes > Chytridiales > Chytriomycetaceae > Chytriomyces > Chytriomyces confervae. The sequence goes on along the minus strand of QEAP01000284.1, from coordinate 31,098 downwards.
TTGAGTTAGCATTCGTTCCAACCAAAGACCAAAAAGCTGATGGACTTACCAAGGCGAAGGGGCCGAGTGAGTTCAAGCATTTCAGGGGAATGGGGTCCAGTGTCGCCGGGTAGGGGGAGTGTTGGAATCCTCGGCTCATTCTGGGTGGTTCTGTGAGAGTTATTTTGTCATACTGTGGCACAGTGTCTTTATTACAAATTTACAGGGACAAAATTTGTGTATAAAAGAAGGCGCATATTGGACAATAAAGACCACTCTTTTCACAAATATCAATATTTTATTTCCAGGTATAGTAGTGTTTCCAGTGATTTCAGACCCCAGTCACTTCTGAGTGGGAGAACGGGATTGGCAGACAAATCACTGCCTATGAATCTGGTCCGAATACGCAGAATCATTGTTTCACAACATGGACATCAAGTTTCCCAAGACAACTCTACAGTGATGATGTTTCGCGAAAGCTCCTCTGCGGCGCAAGATTTGCACTGCTGGTGGAGAAGCTGGTCGGTGGGGTATCGTCGGCACTGCCCGCATGCACGAGTCCGGCCCCACTGGAACCTGTGTGGACCTATGTGAGGTATTGCGTTCTTCGTCGCATTCAAACTTCATCAGATTTTTCCTGCAAATATTTTTATGTTACTGTGACAATTTATTTTACGGCCAACCATTCTTGAGGACCGCGATTTACATTCGCCAAGATGATCGCAACATCAGCAGCCTTACTACTACTTAAGGTACTACCCTCAGCAGCACTGTCGTGCGAAATGTACCAGAGCGGCTACTGCGGGCGCTTCATTGACTACCCAGTGTACCTGGGCAACGGATCTTCCATCGCCTTCATCGAAGAGGCCTTCAAAAGCCGTGGGATGGACTTACTTCTATCGCTCAACTCCTCTGCAAGATATTCTCCATGTATAACCGCGTTTCTGAAATGGTCTTGCTTCTCCGCCTATCCCAGCTGCGGTGACGGTACAAAGTTGCTTAGACGCATCTGATACACAATCAATTATTCACGGCGTTCAACAAAAAAAATCCAGAAAACTCGTTACAAAGCGTTGCATGTGTGGATGTCTGTCAAGATGCCCGCTCGCTGTGCAAATCTACGTTCATGCTTTTTGGTAAATCCGACGCACTCCCAAACTGCAGCGCATATGTTTTAGGCGCGCCATTGCCTTATTCAAACAAATCAAATTGCTTGGGTCGTTCTTCTGGAAACTTCATCGGTGATGATGTACCTTCAGAAAGTTCAACTGAACCTGCCCCTGACTTTCCTTAAAAATCAACAGACCCTCCTCCGACAACAAACATATCCATAGATTCAATATCCTGCCCATATCCATTACTACCGAAATCTCTTCACAAAAAATCTGAAGATCCCAACGCGCTACCAAGTCAGTATTGCAACGGGCCTTGCTGTATCCCATGCCCAGCGTTTTATAATCTCTATCCAGACGTCCAAATTTCACTATGCGTTCATTTGAATCTATTCCTTCACGGCGTATCCACACTAGGAAGTGTTTTTGTGATCCTATCAATCCTGCTGTTCAAGAAACTGCAGGTCCATCCACAATGGATTGTCCTCTATTTCAGCCTCAGCTCCTTCATCTTCCACTTTATGAATCTATTCGCCCTCAAAGACCCCATGAAACATTTCTGCGAGGACGCAGTCACAAGCGCATCCAACTCCAACATGAGCTGCGTTTTAACGGCGATCATCCATTTTTATCTCTTGTACGTAATGCTACTATGGATCAGCGTGTACTTGGTGAATCTACATCTCAAGATTGTATGGCACATCAACTTTTTCGTGGACAAGTATGTGTATCTGCAGATTGTTTGGGTTCTGCCTGTAGCGATGCTGCTTCCTGTTGCTTTTGACAAGAAGTCTCAGTTTATTGCCGTCGGAAAGGAATGCTACCCAAGAGGGCCCCTGATGGACCCGATGGTTTGGTATCCGTTCATCGTGATCATTGCTGTGACGGTGGCAGTACATCTTTCAACAGTGGTCTCACTGTTTAACGTATGGTGGAAGACTCCTGCTCCAGAATGTGTCGGTTTGAAAAAAGATGTCGTCAGGAAAGGTAAAAAGCAGAGAAATGTGGAAGGAAAAATAAGACGGTTTACTCTTGTTTGCTACCCAGGCTTCTGTTCGGCAAAACGCGCACATACTCCCACCATCGAAAGCTCTCAGACAGGAAAAGTGCAGGACGTGGAAGAACATCGAAGACATCAGCGAGTGGACTTTATCACGCAACTAAAAGAAAACTGGCGCACGCTGGCGCTGTCATTGACGTTTTCCCTCGTTACTCTCTTTTCCTTGGTAAACTGCTCACGCTGCTCATCAATAACGAAACATTGTTACTGATAAAACTCTTTCGCCAGACATACTTTTTCCAGTTCTACCAACTTTCTGGCGGCATTTCGGCCAAACAACCGTGGGTCCAGGAATGGTACAGCTGCCTGCTCTTAAACAACGGACGAGAAGCCTGTCAATACATTGCATCGCGAGAAGCGCCCAACTTGGCCATGTACTGCATTTCAAACAGTCTGCTTGCGTCGGTGGGGATCTGTTTGTGGTTTGTTGTTGGGACAGGGATGCTGCAGCATTGGAGCGAACTGATAAGGAGCTGGAGTTGACGAAACCATCTCCCGTGAGAATAAAAATAAGCGCCGTGTTCTCGTGAAACTCTGAATGCTACGCAAAAATCACAGCAAAAAAACCAAGCATCACCAAATGAACACCCCAACGCCTGCCCAGAACAACAATAGCGACACCGGCGCTGACGGGCCCCTTGTACTGCACGCCTTAAACGTGGCCCAGTCGCTACTGGATGTGGCCCAGGTGAAACGAGCAGTGGACGTGTTGAAAGAGACCACAGATACAGTCACCGTCAACATTGAAGCCCTTTGTCTGGCGCGTTCGAGGCAAGTATCATACATCAACTGCTCTGCGTACACAAAACTCTAATGCACAACAACCCCTCATCCAGACCCGCTATCCTCACAAACCCAAACGCTCGCATGCACACCTCGTCACATCCCTCATACCCCACCCAACTATCAACCAACAGATCCCAAGGAATCGAAGACGCCCCGCTCTTTTGGCGCACCCTCAACATGCTATGGCTCCGTGCAATCGCATCTCCAGCGCAACTGCCAGATGTACACATGTCGAATCACGAGTGGGACTGGATTGAGGCCTGTATTATGGACTGGTGTCGCATTTTGGAGTGGTACGGGCTGGTGGATTTTGAATCTGGTCTGTGGGAAAAGGACTTGATTAGGGCGATAACGCTGGCTAGAAACGGACCCTGACAGTCGTTTGGCGCCAGGTTGACTTCTTTTCGTTCTTTTATTTGACCCCCTCAAATGTGTAACATATGTATGTAGTAGCGTGGTGTTGTTTTAATACATCGTGTCATTTGGATCTGCTGTCAAACTTGCCGACCTTACATGGCCGGCAGTAAAGCCAGCAACTATCAACGCGCCTGAATGTTCAATGTGTCAAGACAGAGGAGCAGATTAATGCAAGATAAAGAATAGAACAGGTATGCCGCAGCATGGGAGCCAATTCGTACGAATCCAAAGTTGAAGACCATTCCTGCACCACCAACTACCAGCAGAAATAAATACAAGTGTGCCTGCGTGCGATTATAGTGTGTCCAACAGGATGCGAACAAGTGTTGTCCTAGTTCAGAACGATTGTGCAGTTTCAAGAACAATAGGGACGGATGGGGAAATCGCGTTGGAAATCTGCAAACCTCGCACATATTTTTTGTAACCACTCCAAGGTCAAGGCGCCAACTCCTTTAAACCGCCGCGCTGCTTATTAGACATTTCGTTAGGAAGGCGGCTCAGGTGCGTTTCACGAATAGGCCCGACGCGCCTTGTCTTTTAAATCAACCAGAACGGTACTGCAGATACCCATAGTCCAACACCAGAAAACCCATTGAACTATCGACCGTCAAAATCACGAATCATACGTCAATCGTTACGAAAGATTACGGAAAAGGAATGAGCGATCAAAACTTGTCCGGAAAGGAAGTTCAAAAGCCCGACGGGAGCGCAACACGCCTCGAAGGTTATAACCCACAAAAGAGCACGCAGGAATTATTTCCACGAAATCCTGAACGCGCTTTTCCGATTCCTTTCTCGAAAAAAATACAGATTTCAGGCTCATGTGTAAACTCGGTGAAGGAACCTTTTCAGAAGTCCTGAAAGTCAAACACAAACGAACTGGTCAGATTTCAGCCATGAAACGATTCAGGAAACATTTCAACAGGTACCGTATATCTCGCAATACATCTAAACCGGCTGGGACGCTAACGTGTTGCGTTCTATAGCTTTGAAGAAATTGAAGGACTTCGCGAAATTCAGGCACTACGGCGATTAAACCCTCATCCGCACATTGTGGACCTCGAAGACGTGATCTTGTTCGTTATGCTTTCGAAATTTCGAAACACACCCGCGGGGGAAATGCTAACATCCCTCTTTCCGGCCAAACTTTGGCGACACAGCGAGCCACGAAATGGCGTTCTTTCTTTGAATTTCGAACTGATGGACTGCAATTTATACGAGCTCATTTCTCGGAAGAACCTGCTCATGACTGAAAGCAAGGCTAAAATGTACATGCATCAGATTTGTAAAGGCCTCGAATATATCCATGGGTAAATAATACTGTTCTTGTAATAAGTCTGTCTTTCACAAGTTTGATGCCATCGTTTTAACAGAAAGGGAATCTTTCACCGTGACATCAAACCTGAGGTAACCAACCCTTCTAATCCTTAACTCACCTAAAACCTAACCACCCAAAAACTCCGGGTTTACCAGAACATCCTCGTCAAAGACTTCAACATCAAAATTGCAGATTTCGGATCCTGCAGAGGCATCCACTCAAAACAACCCTACACAGAATACATCGCAACACGGTGGTACAGGCCGCCAGAATGTCTACTATGCGATGGAATATACACGTTCAAGATGGACATTTGGAGCGCCGGCTGCGTTCTGTATGAAGTCATTTCAAAAGCCCCATTATTCCCTGGCGCCAATGAACTCGATCAAATCCATCGAATTCATAATATTATGGGAACACCAAGTCCGAAATTGTTGAAACAGATGCTCGGGTTTGGGTCTTTTTGCTTTTTTTTTTTTTTTTGGTGTAAGGCAATGTGTGGTGTTCGGGGGTGTACTGAAAAGGTTGAAACCACAGGAACCGCGCAAGTTCCCCCAAATTCCAGTTCACGCCGAAAGAGGGAACGGGGATAAAAACCCTGCTTCCGTATGTCTCGCAGGAGTGCCTAGACATTATTCACGCGTTGTTGATCTATAATCCAGATGACCGGTAACCTGTATTGTCCAAACTTTGTCTTCAACGCTGACCTGAAACAAAATTCCAATGCAAACCAAAAAAAAAAAGTATTTCGGCAAAAGAAGCTCTGAAACACGCGTTTTTCAAAGACATCAACAGCTTGAAAGCGACAAACTCGATTTCACAAGATTCGCTGCAAGCTGTGGGGAAACTGTCAACTTCAGCGAAACCCTCAGCCTCGACAAAGGTACTACTTGATGATGGTAACACTGAGACTGAATGCACTTTCCTGAACTGCTTCAGGCGGAACCACCTGGGAATTCCGAAGCAGCCGTCTCGTCAACGTACATGAAAACTAAAGATATCAAAGAAGAGCATCCGCCAAGTTTAGCACCAGAAAAGACGGTCTCAGGTTCGATACTACCTCTGCACTAGAAAAACTAACTGTGCACTAACGCGTCCGGAGTTTACAGTGAGCAATCTTGTGACCGTCGCAGAATCAAGCGAAAGTATTGACACAGAAGACAAGCCAGCCACCACAAACCACCAACATAGACCCAAGGGTAAAGAAATCGAACCGCAACAACACCACCAATCGGACACGGATGCAACAAGCCACCACCAAAAACCTCCAGAACCGGAACACGTTCACCTCCCCGCAATCGGGGCCGCCCACACACTCGTACACACCACCAGCACCCAAAAACCTCACCCAGACACTGAAAAGCACGTGAAACACGCCGACCCAGACCCGCCATTAAAACAACACACTAAAACCAAATCGGAACAGCCGTCAGAACATTCCGACTTGTTCATTGGTGGACACCAGCCTGACGCCATGCACTCGCAAACTCAACCCCACGCCGCCACCAATCAGAAACACTCAATACCAAGCGAATCAACGCATTTACCGCATATAACCCACCCCCACATAAATCCACAACACCAAGCGCAGATTCAGAAACAGTTCCAGTTGCAGCAGAACCCAGCAAAAGTCCAACACCTGCAACCGTTAACTCAATCACTCTTGGCGCATCAGCAACAAATGGCGTCTGACGAATCTATACACCAAAACCAGCAATCAAAGCTGCGGTCAGAAAGCGAAACTTCAAACGCTTCAGCAACTTTAAAAGAAGCAAATATCCCGATCCGGCGACGCGGCGGGAACGAAAAGAAGGCTGCAGAAGCCGTTCTGGCTCGTGCGCGGCGGATCCAACAAGTCGGCACGGATATAAAACGAAACCCAATGCTAGGACATAAACTCGGGAGATTGCATGTCAATAACGTTGTTGGCACGAATGAAACGCGGTCAGAAAATTCGGCAATGTTTGGGGTTGTTGGGAAAATTGCGCCAAACAACAACACCAAGGTACTATTTATCGTTCTTTTTCAAACATACTTGAGTTATCGTGCTGAAACGTATTGTATTTGCAGTTTCCGGTGCTCAGTTTTGCTCCGCCTCCTTCAAACTCATACAACTCCATGCCTGTCAACGCCCAAAGCAATCTTCCACCACTCCTGCACCAGTATGACTCAGAAACGAAAACAAAGCATAAAATTGCACAGGGTCATCTTGCAAAAGTACGTATTCATTGTTGCAAACTACCAAAGCTGACCTCTATTAACTCCTCCCACCCACAAGGACTCTGTCATGCTGCCCTCTCTCACAGATAAATCGTTACTGAAATTAGGAGTCGTTCCAGCGGGTGTGGAAAACACTGCAGCGCCAAACCTTCCATCGCTGAAACGGAAGTAACGGGCGCAAATCTTTTGTTCGGAGTTTTCTTTCATTCTTTCATTAGCGCCCCATCTTATTCAAACTGGGTTCCGTTCTTCTTATATATCCTCTTTCTTGCTTCCTATTTTTTTTTTTTGATAAATGTATGTAAAGAGAGACGATCGATATTTTACTTCGCAAGCGTTGTTTATCAATTAGACCGAAGAGCAATTCTCCTCGACCAACAACCAGTCCAGTCCAGTCCAGTCCAGTCCAGGCAGAGGCGCTTCCTGTTAGAAGTCATCTTCAAACTGCACCATCCAAGCCTCCACAACGCGTCCTCCAACAACACCCCCGTTATGTCCCAATGCGCATGCTTTCAATATCGTGGCACCGATTCCTTCAGAAAACTTCGCAAAAAAAAATACACAAGCTTGTTAATGCCCTTCCACACATCAGGCGGCAAAAAGTAAAACACTCACAGATGCCCCTTTCCGGTCCGCCCTCCCCGCCGAAAACTTTGCCTCCGAGAACGCAGACGCTCCAAACATGGAAGGCTCCGGAGCGGCTTCAGTTGCAAAGCTGGAGAAGGCAGTATTCGAGTGCGCCGTGTTGGCCCGCTGTCTCAGTGATTCGGCAGAGACAGCGGGCATTGTAAATAGCGCGGCAGACTTGAATTGGGATGTGCTGGTTTGGGTGGTGGCGAACCGGCATGTCGGCCGCAGCCTGAGTCGGTTCATGGTCTTTTTTTTTACTTTGAAAAAGCGATAAATAAAACTTTATGATCAAAACAAAAGCGATCCAAGACACACCAAAAACATTGCTGAATATTTATATCCCGTAAACGCCGCGCTCTTTGTAGAATCTCCAGTCGCAGTGCCGGCAGTGTCAACACCCGCCAACGGCTGCACATGCAAACGCGCCGTTCCGGTTGTGGTGGTTACCGAGATGCTTTCAACGGCGCTCGCAACTGCTACTGTGTGATTCAGGCATTGGTTCTCCGGTAGAGTTTTGTTTCCAGCTTGGCCGTCCGGGAGAACCAGTTGTTGGTGTAGAAACTGGGAGTATGTCCTCTGAGATGCCTTTGGATCGTTCAAGCACGGGCGGCTGATGTTTTCATACGAAGCTAGTGGTATCTCTTCTTTAACGCCAAATAATCGACAACCATTGGGAAAATGAAAAAGAAAATAGTCACCATCTATCAACGCGAATCCCGCAAAATTGGCCATCTTTTTCAACTGTGGCACAATATCATCGCTCACAAACGTCTCGGTAGAAATATAATCCCCTGGCCCCGCATTCACTGAAGGAATCACGCTCCACTGACTTAATCCAACATAAACGGGAACTTTCTTTGCAAACTTGCTCCAATCATTCAACGTGCTCCAAAAGCCTTGCTTGTTCACATTGTAAGCACAGGCGCCGTTGTATCCCGTCAAGAAGAAGGGCACAACGTAATCAAACGTTTTTGTGAAATTCGGGAAACTTTGCGCGTTGAAGATGTAATTCGGGAAATTGCATTTCGGCGAAGCTGTTGCAAAGAAGTAAGCAGCAACACCAAGTGAAATCAAATAAACACACACCTGCCAGGATGAACGTTTTGTTACTCCACTCCGCAATCTGCGACACAAGCGACGCAACGCCAACTGCGTTTTCATTCCACAAATGAAAGTCAATCCCATCCACTGTCACTCCGTCACCAAACGGCCGGAACGGAGACTCCCCGCCCAGAAACAAGTCCCAAATGTTTTGCGCAACAGTGTCAATGTTTCCAACGATTGTCGCATTCTCATTCGTTACTGTTGCTGTCATGGAATCTAAAGGGTCTGAAGGAAGACGCGCATGATTTCAATAAACTTTAAAGGATACGGCGCAATGTTTTCACTCACCCAGAGATATCAGCACCTTTTTCCCGAGTCCTTGGCATGTTTGAATATCTTTTCCAATCTCTTCACAATTGAGGAGGGAAAGCCCGTTTTTACTGAACCGCGGCCATCCCTGGAACCCAAAACCAGGGAAATTGCAGTGCGAGCTGAAATCAACCCCAGGATACGATCTGACGGCGGAATATGACAAGATTCCTGGACAGGGGAAAAGTTGTACGAATCATACTCCGCGAAGGAATCCAGATCAGCTTCTCTTACCTCTCAAGTGAATGATATCATAAGGCCCAGTTTGGCACAGCGTTGCCAGCGACACCTCCTTCTTGCTCAGATCCTGCCCCCAGTATGAAATCAGTTTATACTCTGCAAAGGCAGGAGCCAGAAGCGATGCGACTAGGACTGCTGCAGAGAAGGGAAGCATAATTTTCGTGGATTTGTTTGGACAAAATTCCAAAGGTGACAAACCCACGCACGGCGGTTGAATGTTAACAAGTAAAACAAGCATAGCACTTATTCATTCTTTGCACCACATTAAATTCGAATTCTTGTCAAAGCAGAAACATGAACCAGAAAGCAACAGAACAAACAGCGCTTTCCGTACCAAAAACGCTCATTGCCGCACTCGTTGTTGTAGTTTTATTTGCAAACGTGACTGCATTCCCACGCGGCCGACTTGAAGTTTTCGATAATGTTTGCGTTGTTGGTGTTGCAAGCGTTTTCGTGAGACACAGGTACTCGCCAGCAGTGTTGTTTCCAGCCTTGTCCAGTGGCAACGTTAGCTGCTGAAACAGGAATCGCGAGTATGTTCTCTTGGCTTTGACTGGATCGTTTGCGCACGGGACATTTTGCGTGTCATACGATGCTGCAGGAAAAATGTCATGTTCAGAATTCCCAACTTCTTGGACACAAGGAGGCAAAAAAAAAAAGGCACACCATCCTGCAACGCAAACCCAGAAAACTGCGAATACGCCTTAAACCTCCGCACAAGATCCCCCGCAACAAACTCCGTGGGAGATATATAATCCCCACCGGCAGCCTGCGCCCATGCTTCAACAGTCCAATCGACAAGTCCAATGTACATGGGCAATTGCTGCGGTTTCAGCCACGTATTCCATGAATCTAAAGAGGCCCAGAACCCGGCTGGATTGTTTCCAGCAAATCCGCAAATATTGGGGCTTCCGAGAAAGTAAGGGACGGTGTAATTGAAGAAGGACGACATGTTGGGAAATGTGGTTGGATTGAAGATGTAATCTGGAAATTGGCATCGCGGAGAAGCTGGGATTGAGAAACCCAGATGGGTTAGAAACAGGATACGCGCGATGTAAGGATCAAGGTTCAAACCAAACCAGAAAGCGTGAAGTAAGTTCCCATCAGTTTCCGCAGTTCAGCCACCAACAAAGGCACGCCATCCTGATTATTGTTCCATAAATGCAGATCAACGCTATCAATGGATGACATCAGAGAAGTATACTTTCATCTGTTTCCAAAAAGCGTTACCCATCCAGCGCAACTGTCTGTCCAAACGGTCTAAAATCAGAAGCTCCACCCAAGAATAAATCCCAAATATTCTTTGCAACAACCACAGGATACGCCGCATCGCCAACATTCAGACTCATCACATCCATGGGATCTTTTCAAAACATGTGTTAGATCGAAAAAAAAAACGCACGCAAACAAAAGGGTCGCTCAACTGATTGAAATGACAACCTTTTTGCCCATTTTCTGGCACGCGTCAATATCTTTTCCAACTGCGCTGCAGTTCAGCAAGGAAAATCCGTTTCGCGTTTGTTCGGGCCATCCTTTCCAGACATTAGTTGGAAGGTTGCAGTGCTTTGAGAGATCGATGCCAGGGTATCCTTTGACGCTGTTGTACGTCATGACGCCTGGCGTAATAATATAAATGAATTATACACAAACAGAATATCAAACACCGTGTCAAAAAGATAGTTTACCCGTCACATGGATAATATCGTAATCGCTGACTTGGCAAAAGTACTTGAGCGAGGCTTCCTGCTGATTTTCTGGAAACTGGTTCTTGGCGATATTCTGACCCCAGTAGGAGATGAGGGAGTATTTTTTTCCCAACGCGTCAGATTGGGCGGCTGTGGAGGCAGCTGATAGGGCTAGCAGGAAGCTGTAGCGTGACAAGTGCATATAGCTGTTTATGTTTTATTTAAGCCACGATTTACATGCACATGCGTGGTGGGATTTACGTGCGAGGAGAGAGAAAGAGCGATGTATGAGCAAACAAAAGAGAGAAGAGAAAAGAGAATCAGAAACAGAACTAACAACGCCCCGTTCCCTCTCGTCCCATTTTTCTTTGGCATCTGTTTCATCATGACTCCTTGTTCCGTTTCACAGTTGTGCCATGTCTGGAAAAGCAAAATCCAAATTTTTGTGGTTTTGGAAAGTTGAATGCAAAACGCAAACAGGAACAGCAGCAGCAGCAGCAGTAGCAGCGGTGGCAGCAACGGGAGTGCGAATTCAAATGCGGGTGTGAACCCCAGCACCGCCGGGCCCACCGCTACCAGCACCAGCACCACCAGCAAGAAGGAGGACAAGAGTGCCCTCTCCTCCCGCTCATCATGGTCCAACCCCGCTGTCGCCGCCGTCGCAAACTCTTCGCTGAGACGCAAACTCAGCTGGAACGTGAATGCTAGCACAGCCTCCGATGGCCACTCGTTGTCTACACGACGCAGCATTATTGGCGGATTCCTTGGGTTTCTTTCGGGAAACACGTCAGCATGTGCGGAGCCGTCCTTCTACTTCACTCTCATGCTCGGTGCCTAACTGCTTTTTTTTTTTTCCTTTGTTGCAGCAAACGACAGGGTTGCCGATCGAAGAGGAGGAGGGGGTCGAGCCCAGTCCGCCTCCGTCTCAGTCTCGACAGTGTCTGCGATGGCCCAGTCTTCCATCTCCTTAGAGACGCTGGTACCCGAGAATCAGTCTGGGAAGGAGGTCGAAATGCTTGAAACTGCGCAACCTGTCCAATTCAACCACTCGGACGCTGTCTCAATCAACTCGCACTCGAGCTTCTCAAACTGCAACAGCAGCTCAAACATCAGCAACGCCATCAACGAGCCCGAAAAGAAAAAGAAAGAGTTTCACACTATCGCCTGGTCTGTCTCGTCGGAATTGGGTTAGAACAGTGATTTATCTCCATCTCCCACTCCATTTTTTTTTTAACCGAAATTGCTTTTTACAAAGGTTACCGCAATATGCTCTCTACATCAGCACATCCAACTGCATCCAACTTGGTCCAGACAGACTTTATCCGAATTCCTATCCACACCCAAATTGAAGATATCCATTGGCCGGCCAAAGAAGATCGTCGTATGTGGGCGTCGAACGGACTCGGCGGCGATCATCGTGTCTACGGCCATCATTTCAACGACGGAGGCGTTGTCACGAGCGAGGTTTGTTGGCATTTTTTTCTGCTTTATTGAACCCCCTCTGATGATCCACTCGTCGACAGTATGACAGCACCTGGGAAAAAGAAAACAATGCCGCCAAAAGTGTTGCAGGTGCCAGTATGGATATCCACACGGACGACTTTGCTGCAGTTTCAGGGCAATATGACATCATCTCAGAGTCTGGATCCATCGCTTCCTCTGACGACGAAATAGACCTTTCATCTCCTCGTGATAGAAAGCAGAAGCATCAATTTGAAGACTCGAACGATTTAATGGATCTTGTGACTTCCGCCAATGAGTTCTTGCGGCAAACAGACCCAATGATTGTAGAATCACACGTGACCGGAACAAACAATTCATCTTCAGCTGCATCTGCAATGGACTCATCCGACACTGAATCGACATTATCATCCACAAACAACTCAAGCTCTCTTCAGCGCGATGACCAAGCTGCAACCCCATCGCAAAGCGGTCAATCAGCTCATTTGATCCCTACAACCGAATCATCCCGCCTGTTTATCCTCGCAGACGGACACGGAGGAATTCTTGCATCGAAATTCTTTGTCCCGCGCACGAAATCTGTCCTCACTGATATCTTGCAATCCCAGAAATGGGACTTTTCGCAAGACCAACACCGTATTGACTTTGAAGCCGCCGCCGTAGACGCTTTCCGTGTCATTGATGCCGAATATTGCGCAACACAAGTTGCTCGGTACCGTACATGGGTCGACAATGGAAGCGTTCCTTCGGACCGACCAGACGACGATGGATGCACTTTAGTCGCAGTGGTGCTACACGATGGCTGGTTAGTCAACATGAACGTAGGCGACAGTCGAATGACGCTTGCAAGTCGCGCGCGGAAAACATCTCCCTCCCAGAAACACCAAGAAAGCTGGACACGCGTATTCACATCTGTGGACCACAACATGACACATCCTGGAAAAGTGTACAGCATCCATTCCGCGGGCGGACACTTTATGAGCCCAAACCATTCTTTAATGGCCATCAACCCTCAACACCCAAGTGTCCGAAAAGACGTTCCATACGATGAGTTGAACCTTGCGCGAATTTACCGGCACGCATCTCCTGCAGTGAAAGCTGTTGGGGTGTCACATCGCCGCACGTTGAACTTGACTGGAACGATGGGAGATTTGCTTTTTAAAATTGAGCCTGCCGTGTTGAACCCAGTTCCTGACGTGTCGTTTGTAGAACTTGACGCGAGTCGAGAGTATGTCATGGTTTTAGCGACTGATGGAATCTGGGATCATTTGATGGAACAGTCTGGGGATACCGAGCGTCAGAATTCGATGGTGATGCGCGTCGTTGCAAGCGCGATTGAAACTGTCGAAGCAGACCGGGACGCGAACGTGAAAGAATGGGAACTTTACAATGAAGCTAAAGCGGCATGGCGGAAAGCTGAAAGCGCGCGCCGACGTGCATTGAAGCAACAAAAACGCGAGGCCAAGCGCTTAGCGTTGAATGTCGGCGCCGCGCGTGCCGCCGAAAGGATCATGGACGATGAAGTGATTGGAGGACATGGAATGCAAGGGGACGTGGCGGTTGCTGCTGAGGATGATTTCCAAAGTTCGCCGGTTGCGTTAAACTTTGCTCCAAGAATTGCGGCGTTTACAAACACGGATGCTGAAGCACTTCATTCTGAGATCTCTGACTTTGCCGTGTCTGACAGTGCAAGCATTGCGTCGAGTAATGGCTCTACAGCTGTTGCATCGAAAGAACGCAGCCTGGACAAAAAGAATGACATGGCGGATGATGAAATCCAAGCAGATGAATCTCATCACGATGGTCCATCTTCCAAGCGAAGCGAAGAGCGTGAAGACGCACTTGAAGACGTTCAATTCCAAGATTCAGATGTTGCTGAACCTACCTCTCGTCTATCTGCAGACAAGGGGAAAATGGTTTCCACGTCCATGGTCCTCTCAGACGCACACACTTCGACTGACGTCCCAGGCTTGAAAACAATTGCCATCCCTCCACCCACCAAACCAGCATACTTTGACTTTCACGAGGCATTGGAAGCTCGGTTAAAACAAGTTACCGATATCCTCGCGGAACGGGAGATGGGAAGAAGTGCAGAAGGAAGGATACATCCCCACATTGCAAAGACCATGCAACACTTGTACTGGCAACGACAGGTTCGCTATGACGATGCGACTGCATTTGTGGCGTTCTTCGGCTGATTTTGTTTTGTTTTTCATCTGATGAGGGTTGAGGGGTTGTGGCATTACATGTGTGATTTTCGTATTTTCCTTCTGTTGGGATAATATTGATTTGTTCGTTTGTAAGTGTTTTGCTGGTTGTTTGTTTTGAGACTTAAAAATATTTGGGAACTGTACTTTTGAAGTTGGCATTTCGTTTCAGAGATTTACAAAAAGCGTACTTGAGGAATATGCCAGGAGCCCCAATTTCTTACGCACAAGTCCTGAACACCACTGCAACCGTTTCAGGGTCCACGTCGGACTACGGCACTGGCTGGGTGATTGAGTCGTACGAGTGGTCAAACCTGGACAACGCGACTTGGATCACATCCATCCTCTTCAAAATCTACTTTACATTCTCCCTCATCCGCCCATTAAAAACACACTACAAGAAAGCCGTGATCTGGGTCATCATCACCGCCGCAATCGTAATCAACTTTGCCGCATCCATTTGCGGCATCGTGTTCCTAGACTGTCTCGTGTTTTCAGCAGACTCTTCAAGATGTAGTGTGCAGCTTCATGTTGGATTCACGTTGGACGGGCTTGCGTTCTTGTCGGGATATGTGTTGTTGTTTTATCGCAAGTATTATGTTGTTCCGTCGAAACTGGGTCGGACGGGTCTTGTTGATTTGGTGGTCATGTTGATTTGTATGTCGTTTAGTTTGGCGTTGAATATTCCGTGTGTTTATGGAGACATGTCTGTGTGTTTCGGACAGGTAACTGTGGATCTCTTGAAATTTTAAGACTGATGGAAAAACAAAAACACAGGACATGTTCCAAGCTGTCGCGGCGGGTCTGTCGTTCCTCTACTTTGACATGTTTTACATGATCCAGATCTCGCAGTACAACATTGACCGACGAAGGCGCAACGAGGCCCTGGAGCTGAGCTACGCCACGGGTGGGATGGCTGCTGTGTACATCTTTGGCTCCGTCAGTTACAAGACGTGGGGCGGTAACTTTTACACGAACATGCTTTGGAATGTGTATGTTTCTGTTTAGCGTTATGATGATCCAACCAACGAAACTCAAACAACTACAAACAGGGGCTGGTGCCTGTGGCCCGTGTTTGCCATCAAGAGTGTCATGTCGCGTAAGTTTGTCAAACTGCTGCTTCAAAACACGGGCGAAAAGGAAGCAACCAAGAGAGAAAGCCTGGGCGACTTTCTCCCGCAGAAGGGACCCTCGCTCATCAAGGCCGACTCCACGTTCTCACTTAGTACCATCAAGTCAATCACTTTTGCTGTGAAGGGGAAGGACCCAGTGGTCAGCGGGACGGGCGACTCGCTGCAGGACTTGACGTCGCCATCAAGGCCGGCCATTCGTCCCAGTTCCATGTACCAACGCGAACCACGCAATTCCAAAGTGAAAAAGCAAGGCTCGCTCCAGCAAATTGCCGACCCACAGCAATCTGCACACGCTCCTACATCAATAAGTGACGTGAGCAGAATGGCGCTCTGAACAGTAAAAAATAAATAAAAGAATATATATGGAACGCCAACCGTTTCTCCGAAAGAGAGTTCATCCGCACGGAACAAAGGGCCAGACCGACTTTCTTCCGTTCGCAGAGGTGCTGCATGCTGCTTCAGTCAAGTGGACGAAGCGTTCCCACTCGCCAATATGTTGACACACCCTTTCCCCCCAGGTCGACAGTCAACTGAAGGGAAAACGCGATGCTGCAAAGCTGCCCACTCCCAGCATGTTTATTCTGGCTGCATTCACAGTCTTGTCCCTGTTTACTCGGCTGTACAAGATTGGCGCTGCAAAGGCCGTTGTGGTGAGGAAAAAACCCTGTTCTCAACCCCACACCGACTTGCTTGACGACACAATTCTCAACGTCCTCCTACGAAACTCCAATAATGTGGAATAGTGGGACGAGGCGCACTTTGGGAAATTCGCCGGCTACTACAACACTCGAAGTTGGTACACGGATCTGCATCCTCCCCTCGGGAAAGCAATGCTCGGCGGATTTGGAAACTTTTTCGGATGGGACGGCAAATTCGATTTTGGATCGGGTGCAGAATATCCACCCGAAGTTCCTTACACGGCCATGAGAGCGTGTTGCGCGATTCTAGCGTCATTTACGGTTCCGCTGGCTTATTTGACTGGAGTAGAGTTGAATCTGTCTCCAGATGCGGCCGTATTTTTGGGTGTGATGGCATTGACGGGTGATTGAATTTTTTTGTGGAGGTGGTTGTACAACTGAACAACACTATTTACCTGCGCAGATATTGCCACATTAGTGCTGAGCAGGTTTATTCTCCTTGATCCTTTGCTTCTCTTTTTCACGTCGCTGTCGATATATTCGCTCGTCAAATTCCGCACTTTCCAAAAGACCAGGTTCAGCAGTTTCTTTGAGTGTGTGTGTGTGTGTGTCTTCTGACCTCTGAACATTTTCCGTCAGCCCTCTGTCAAGAGAATGGGTCTTGTGGCTGGCCGCAACTGGATTTTCAATTGGTGCTTGCATGAGGTATATTTGCCATTTCTTCTCGGCATTGATCGATCAGACTTACCAAATTTGTTTCTGGCAGTGTGAAATGGGTCGGACTTTTTGTTGTGTTGATCGTGGGACTGGTATGATTGCTATCACTGCATCAGTATCTCTTCACTTACTTGACACACTTCCGAATGCACAAACAAAAAAAAGCATACGGCAAATGATCTCATAGGGATGCTAATTACCCAAAAAACCGATGCCGTAAGCCATATATCATTGAACTAGAATCCATAATCCTCCTCACAAAACAACTCGATTCCACCACACCCCTCATCCAGAAAAGCTACATCCTGCACTGGATCTACCGAATCGCGTTTCTGATTATCCTCCCAATCTCAATCTACCTGATTGCTTTTCAAATCCACTTTGGCGTTCTGACCCACTCAGGCCCCGGGGACAGCAAAATGGGAAGTCTCTTCCAGTATCACTTGGCCGGCTCCGATATTCAAACGTCACCATTGGAAGTGGCGTATGGCAGTGTCGTGCAGATCCGATTTCACGGGCCTGGAGGCAGCTTACTGCACAGTCATCCGTTCAATTATCCAAATGGAAGCCAAGAGCAACAAGCGACGTTGTATTCGTTTCGAAGGGACGAAAATAACCAGTTTCAGATTTTGAAAGTGGAGCCAGCAAAAACGAGTGTAAGGGAGAAGCAGATTGTGAAAAATGGCGATTTGATTCGATTAGGTTTGGTTTTTTTTTTTTTTTTCGCATCGATGACAGCGCTTCTCACTCGCAACGTCCAAGCTCACAAGCTGACGGGCAAAAATATGCGCAGTAACGATTTCCCCTCTGCCACTTCGAAAAATTTCCGCGAAGTTTCGTTCGGAGGTTCTGAAGACGTGAAAGACACGTTGGATGTTTGGCGCGTTGTCATTGTCGACGTGAGTTTAAAATCCTGCTATTTTTGAATGTAGTTTGTGACTGTCATCATTGAATCAGGATCTTGGCGGTCTATCCCGTGGCCCACTCAGAACGTTGACAACGCGATTCCGTTTACAGCACGTGGACTCTGGTTGCTTTCTGTTGAGTAACCATTTGGTTCATTTGGACAAAGACTGGGGATTTGGGCAGCAAGAGGTCGCATGCAGCAAAGAACGAATTACATGGGCAAACAGCCGCTCGACGCTCTGGAATATCGAAGAGCACTGGAACGATGAATGTTTGTATGAAAATTGACTACGCTCCTTTCCCCTTTTGAAGTAATCTTTTGCGCGCCAGTGCCTCCCGGCAAGAGATCTGATTACCCATGGAGCTTTTTTGGATCGTTCATGGACGATAATCATGACAAAATCTTGGGCAACAGTATGCTTGTTCCAAACAGCCTCGAAAAAAACCGGAGCCCTATTGAAAGCGAGCCGTGGGAATGGCCAACCATGCATGCGAGCTTGCATATTGGCGGAAGTGGAGTTAATTACTTGGTGCTCGGCCACCCTCTTGTGTGGCTTGGAGTCACAGTGGCTTTGATTTTGTATCTTGTGACGGGTGGTGTGTATCTCTTTCGCTGGTATACCGGGACCGGCGCGAATGACTGGAGTGAATCAGGTGGCGCTTTTTTTTTTTTTTTTCCAGCAGATTCTGAAAGCTGATTTTAAATGTGGTTACGCTTTCACGTGTTCAGCGTCGCTGGATGACTTTTGGTTCATGTTCAAGGTCGGAATCGTGGGATGGATCATCAACTTTATCCCGTACATTCTGATGCCCCGTGTCACTTACATCCACCACTACCTCCCGGCGATCCAATTCGGTATCATTCTGTTCGCTTTTGTAAGTACACTGTCTTTCCATCAATTGCCGTTGTCCATTAAACATTGAAAAAAACTTCATCACGGGGGGACAACCAGATCCTCGACCACCTCCTCGACCGCATGATCGCGTACAGTCCGCGCCAGATGCAGAAAATGCAGCTTCTGAAGCGCACCGTATTTTGGGCGCTGATTGTTGTGGATTTGGCCATGTTCTACTACTTTAAAGATTTTGCGTTTGGCGCGGAACGGTTATCTGACTACAAGAGTCGGCAGTGGATGGCTGCTTGGAAGATTTGAGCAAAGGCAAATAAAAATAAAAAAGAGTGAGTGAAGAGAANNAAAAAACACTTAAAAAAAAAAAAACCCCAACAACACCCCAAGCAAAGGCAAAAAAAAATAAAAAAGAGTGAGTGAAGAGAATCGAACTTGGTGGAAAAACTTAAAAAAAGATTCGATAAAAAAAAAAAAACCCAACAGACCCAAGCAACACAGTCAGCGCAACAATGGACATCGACGAACTCGAAGCGATGCTGGAAGCGCCATTTAAGGCACCACCCGCAGCAGCAGCGGTTGTAAACGGAAGCGACGGCGGGCACGGAGACGAGGTATACGAGAACCTTCTCTCACTGGCCCCATAAAAATAACTCACAATGATTCACCAACAGAAGGAACTACCCGGACTGTATGACGGGATCGAATCGAAAGTTCGGGAAAAGCCCGACAGTCGGTCGACGGACCGGGAAAGGGACCGGGACTACGATAGAGACAGGGACCGGGACAGGGGCGGCAGGCGTGAGAGGCACAGAGACAGAGAAAGAGACCGGGAAAGAGGGGATAGAGACAGGGGTGATCGAGGAGGCAGAAGTGACCGGGATAGACGCAGGGACAGGTCTCGCGATGTGGACAGAGACAGGCGCAGAGACAGGGACCGATCCGTTTCACCCAGAAGAGAGCGAAAAGAACGTCCAACTCGAGAGGAGCTGGCGCAAAACGAGATTGAGAGAGATCAGGTGTGTAGTCTCTCCTGGGGAGGCAGAGGTCAACTTGCTTGAATGATATTGTACTCACTCTGTTTATTTTTTTGCAGAGAACGGTGTTCGTTATGCAGCTCGCAGCGCGCGTAAGACCAGCTGACATTGTCGACTTTTTTGAAATAGGCGAAAACCCACCTGGAAAGGTGCGCGACGTGCGTCTTGTGACTGACAGAATCTCAAGAAAATCAAAAGGGTCAGTATTCTTCCCGTTTCCCTTGTTGTAAGTGTTGCTGGTTAATATTTAACCCCCATCCTATTATTTATGCAGGGTGGGCTACGTTGAGTTTTATGAAAAGGCGTCGGTGGCAAAAGCCATTGCCATGACAGGTCAGAAGCTGTTGGGTCTTCCAATGATTATTCAACACACAGAGTCTGAAAAGAACAGAATCGCTGAGGAGGCCGCAAAAGCCGCAGCGCTTGCGTACGTGTTTTTCCTTACATTATGTCTTGCACGATCTTATTAATATTCTCCGTTCTTTCAGTGCTCAAGAAAATGGCATTCCCATGACATCAGGCATGCCAGTTGTAGTTATTCCCACCGCAGGCCCCACAGCTGCAGCACTGTCTCGCCTCTACGTCGGCTCGCTTGACTTTTCTCTCACAGAAGATGATATCCGGTCCTTGTTTGAAATTCATGGACCCATTGACTTTGTCAATTTGCATAAAGATCCTGAAACGGGCCGGTCTAAAGGATTCGCTTTTATTCAGTTTAAACATCCAGACCATGCAAAGAGCGCGTTGGAAAAGATGCATGGGCATGAATTCAAAGGGCGACAGGTAAAATTCCGTAATTTTATGCGTAACTTGCTTTTACTTAAAAACACCCCAATCATTGCGCTGAACAGCTCAAAGTTGGTTATTCCACGGACTCTTCCGGAAATGCACTTCATTCTGGCGCAATGGCAATGCAGGGAGGCAATGCGAATGGGGGTATGGCACTCAGTTTGGATGACGACGAAAAAGCAGGAGTCGCTTTATCGTCAGCTGCTCGGGCTGCCTTGATGGCAAAACTGGCTCGGCGTGATGACCCAGCTGCGGCGGCGGCGGCACCCGCGAAGCCAGAAGTACAAGCTACTCGATGCGTGTTGCTCAAGAATATGTTTGATCCTGCAGAGTGAGTTTCTGTTCATAATTTGCATCTTCTCTAGGCGACTACTGACTCGATTTGGCTCCACAGAGAAAGTGAAGAGAACTGGGATAACGAAATTCGCGATGATGTGAAGGGAGAATGCTCTAAATACGGAAAAATAGTGCACATTGCTGTTGACAAGAACAGTCAAGTGAGTTGCTTAAATTTAAATGTTTGTAGATGTATTTGCTGACTCTGCCGTCTTCTATCCAGGGTTTCATCTATATCAAATTTGACGCGATTCCATTTGCACAACAGGCAATCAATGCTCTGAACGGGCGTTTCTTCTCAGGGAAGCAGGTATGGTGTCTCCTTTGTTTGCATCCGAACATGCGCTGACAAACGTTCACACACATCTCATTTGCAGATATCAGCCACATTTATGATGGACGTTATTTATCACGCTAAATATCCAGAAGCCGCGTACTTATGAGACACCCAACCCTCCAATTTTTTGACAGGAATCTTGTTTTTTTCTATTTCCAAAAAGGGACAAGTTCCCTCACTTGTTCTTTTGACCTGGAGCAATGCGCAAACGAGGTTTGGTCGTGTTGCCATATCGAAGATTGACACGGTTTTTTGCTTGTTTTCTTTTTTCTTTTTTCTTTTTATTCTTTCTTCTTTCTGAAGTAGGCTGCTTTTTAAAAAAAAAGAAAAAAAAAGAGAGAATATCTGAATCCATTGAGCTGGGTTTCTGCTTTGGTGTATATTTCTGTTAAACTGGCGAAGCATCACCAGATCTGAAGATGACCAGATCTGGCATTTGCATATCGATGGGGATGGATGTTACGCGCAGCTGCAGTTGGTTGAAGGCGCCTCAGCTGACTCGGTGTCAGCGTTAAGGCGGGGTAATCAGCATCAAAAAGAGTTTCTTTGTCTCTCTTGAAATTGTTCTTCACGCGAACACTTTTTGAACTCAAAGACCCCCCCACCAACGTACAAAAAAATGTCACACAACAACCACCACCCGGGAAGCAGCACCACCGCACCCGGCCTCGATCCATCCACAAGTCCCAGGAACCTTACAGAACCTGGACCCGCCGCCACTGCAACTCTCACCCTCAGCAGCAACAACAACCAACCTCCAAACAATGGCGCCACAAACTCCAGCCCCTTGCACGAAACATACCCCTGCCCATATACAGGCATATGCGGACAACTTGAAGCGTTCTCGAGTGGAGACGCGTTGCTGGAGCATATCCGGGCAACCCATTTAACCCGTCGAGAGAGTGACGTGAGCGGAGAGCCAGCAGCAGCAGCAGCGGCAGCAACAGCACAGGCGGTGGGTGATGAGCAGGACGCGTTTCGGCAGGAAGAGTTGAGCGAGTTTTCGTCGTTGAATTCAACGAGTCCGGGTGTGTCGTATCTGCGAGGTGAGTTGTTTTTTTTTTTTTTGTTGGAATGTGCGGCATCCCACCCGACGGAGCCCCCCATGACAAGATGTATCATGAACTAAAAATATGTGAATCATGAATACAAATATTTAGACCCCGTCAAGAAGTTTCCATGTCCGTTTCAAGGCTGTTATAAAAGTTTTGGTAATTGGGCACCCTTTTTTTTTTTTTTTCCGAAACTTAAACCACCAAAAAAAAACTTTGCAGCTCAAGCGTCAGGACTACGTTGCCACTACCGCACACATTCAGGCGAACGACCGTTTGTATGCACGTGGGAAGGATGCGAGAAGTCTTACACCACAAATAATCGTGAGACGTTTTTTGTTTTTTGCTCGTTCTGAAATAATATTCAACAAACACGTGTTTTCCGCCCACACTAGGCTTGAAAATTCATTTCCGCTCACATACAAACGAAGCACCATACGCGTGTGAATACCCAGGATGCACGTACCGGTATGCTACCCGCATTAGATATTCTTATCACCACGACCCTGAAAAAAACACACCATCCTTCTTTTTAGATCAAAGCAAAAATGCTCGTTAAAGCCGCATATGCAGAAACATTACAGACAATCGCTTCGAAGCCGCTCGGGTACTTCAGTATCGTCAAACATGAATTCATCAGCGAGCACCCAGTTACCCTCACTCGCTACAATCAGTCCAGTCAATGAAAATCCTCGTGTCAGCAGCTACTTTCACAATGTTTTAGGCAGTATGATCCATGAAGAACCAACAAGTTCTCACCCGCAAGACGCGTCGCAAGAAATGGAGTTGGACGATAACGACCAAGAAAAGGTTAAATCTGAGGACAGTCGGAGAAATCCCGAGACCGGACAAGACAGTGAATCTGAATCATCATCTTCTCAAGAGCTTAGTAATGATGATCATGATAATGCTGTCGAAGATGGCGTGTCTCCTTCGGATCAGTCGGCATGGCTGATGCGAAGGCCAAGCGCCATGTCCTCTACACAGGATGCTGGTTCATCCACTACGAAAATCGGAATGTTGGATATTCTCAGCTCCGTGGCTCTTTCCGCGCAAGCGATAGAACGACAAATAGGTATGACTATTTGCTGCTTTGCAAAGTACGGGTTTCTGAATCATTCGGCATCAACCAGAATCCAACCCGCACAAGAAATTCACGTGTCAATACGTAGGATGCATCAAATCTTTTGGAACATCTGCAGGCCTGAAACAGCACCAGAAAACTCACACTGGTGAGAAGAAGCCTTGAAGATTGGACATAAAAAATCGACTTTGGGACTAAAACTCATGATCAAAAACAAAAAACAGGAGAAAAGCCGTTCGTATGTAACTTTGAAGGCTGCGGGAAAGCATATACAACAAACAATCGACTCAAGATCCACATTCGAGGGTCAGTAATTTCTCATTTTCTTTAATATACACATCACTGACTGAGCAACCGCAGGCATTCAAACGAGAACCCTTATGCGTGCGACTTTCCCGGTTGCACGTACCGCACAAAGCAGAAATGTTCATTAAAGCCTCATCAGGTGCGCGTCACTGTCGTTCCAAAAAGAAAAGCAAACTAATGTACGGCGCAGATTATCCACCTCCCTCCCGAAGTCAAGTCGGAAATCCGCGCAAAAGAAGAGCGAACAATTCCTTGCAAATTCTGCGGCCATAAATATAAAACACAAGTAAATGTTTCTCAATGAATCTCATCTTCTGCCGAGATACTGACGTGTTTTCGATATCCAGATTTCGTTGGACCAACACTGCTGGCGCGAACACCGCGTCTCGCACAATCTGTAATATCTGTCTGTGTACTTAATTGTAGGGTTCGTTTTAATATTCGCGATTTGCGCAAGTGTATAATGTCGTTGGGGAGGATGTTGCAGAAATATTTAAAAATGTTAGAGCGTTAATATTTAAATACAACCATAAAATCAGAAAAGAAAAAAAAAATGGCAGCCTCATTCTGGAGCTCATCGCAACGAAAGACGTGGCTGTTTACGCAAACGCAACTGGACGAACTAATACGCGCACAGAAGGAGAACTGCGTGCTGACTTCCCTGGAGCGCAAACACGTTATGATCTACTACACCGGCAGTTGAGTCTCCTCCGCTTAATGCGAGTTGAGTTCATCCAGCACCCTAAAAAACGAATCAAAACTCAATTGCAGTGATCATTTCGCTCGCAAAGGCTCTCAAACTGCGGCAACAAATCATATCAACGGCTTGCGTCTTTTTCAAACGGTATTACCTACGACACTCTCTCGTTCCGCAGAGGAATAACGGCATTGAGCCCACGCTTATGCTGGCAACGTGCGTGTACTTGGCCTGCAAGGTTGAAGAAGCTCCGGTGCATATCAAGAGTGTTTCGCAGGTTATGACATCAAATCAAATGCTCGGCTGTGAGTGCTCTTTTTTATTGTTTACGATAACATCAAAAAGAAGCTGTTTCTCCTTAAGCTACATGGGATCTTATTCTTTTTTTTTTATTTTCAGCACAAAGCTCCATTGATCCGTCCAAAATCTCCGAATGCGAATTCTATCTCATGGAAGGCCTCGAATTCTACATGATTGTCTTCCATCCATACAACGCAGTCATCATGTACATCAAAGATCTGAGCCTTTCGAAACAAGATCGCACCGTGTTCTTGCAAACTGCATGGATGATTGTCAACGACACGTACAAAACAGATCTGCCGATGCTATACCCTCCACACATGATTGCTCTTGCAGTGATATACTTGACAGCAGGGATGCAGGAGAATGCGCTGAAGGATGTTGACTTTGCCGCATGGTTTTCACGGTTTAATGTTGGACATAATGATGTGAGGGAAATGTGACGCGTGTTTTTTTTCGAAGCTAGAAAACTGACCACTTTTTTGGTCAGGTTCTCATTCTGGTACAGCATCTGTTGGACATGTACCAAGTCATGTCGCTCTACGTCGAGAAGGACGTGTCTGGTCTGGTTTCGAGGTTACGCAGCGCCCAAGTTTAGCTCCCTCCAAAGGATGTGGCCATTTCGATCGAAACACCGCGTATATTATATAGTAATAAATTATTGAAAGATATTGCCAAAAACTGACAAAACTCAAATGGGCCGACCTCAAACGAACGCAAAGGAACCCATCCAAGCAGAAGATATTGCGGAGAAACCGCCGCTCACAAAAGCCGAAATCAAAACCAAAGTTGCTGCGAAACGCGCCGCCGCCGCCGCTGCAATGCAGGCTACTAAACTCGAATCTTTCAACCCGGCACAACTGGACCATCGATTCAACGTTCTCTCAATTTCTCAAGAAGCTGCTGACGAATTGATGTTACATTTGGAAAAGAATGCGACTGGGAGTTTCGAGAATGCCTTGTAAGAGTAAAACCAAGTTTGCCCTTCAAACCCAGCACAACTCACCACCCCAAAAAAAAAAAAAAAACATCAAGGTCAATCATACGCGCCTGGTTCAACCTCCAAACTCCCGCAACTCCACCCAAACTGTCCGTCCCTCGAGACACTGGTATCCTTTCAGCAGCATCAACACCGTCCATCTCATCCAGCTTTCTGGAAGTGTACTGCAGCACGCCCGACGAGGAAGACATTTCAAACCGCGACAATGTTCTTGCTGCGTACTATTTAGACGCGTTGCTGGCATCGCATGGGTGGGGATTTTCGACCTTGCAGTCGGTGTGTTGGGTGACGCTGTTTTCAATCTGTCACGAGGAATTCACTGGTACAAACGGCGAGTTCAAAAATACTTGCAGTCATCGAATTTATGTCCATACACACAGGCACATCAGCAACTTCTAGCAGCTTGAGCGACACTGCCTTATACATCCAAATCATCCAATCAAACATCCAGAGCATGTTACTCGCCAACAAATCGCCATGGAACACGCCTACCGACACTCCGAAACGACCCATCTTCAACACTCTTCAAGTCCAAAACATGCTCGACTACTTTATCCAAATGTGAGCTCACTTCTTTGCAAAGAGAAAGCAATATCTAACCCCATTCATTCAATTTCATTGAAAAAACAAAGCTGCCTCCCCCACGCACGGTTGTACAAGCATTTCTTTACAAAACCACGCGATCTGCACGTCACGTTCATTGAAAAAAGTGTCCAAATCAACGGCGACCCATTACCCCTTTCGAAAGGAATCCCCGCAGAAAACTGGAACGATTATTTGGCTTCCGAAGCAGCGCGGATTCGAAAAGAAAAAAAGGACGAACTGGCAAGCGTCCATTTTCAGTGCCCTCAAAAAAACCCCCCCCAAAAAAAAACAGTACCACTGACTTCAAACCAATTATATCAACAGGAGGCTATCGAGCGTGCAAAACGCGAAAAAGCGCTTCAAGAAAAACACGAACGCGAAGCAGCCGAATACGCCGAACTACTCAAAATCCGAAGAGACAGTTAATCGAAAAACCCAAAACCCGCTCAAAAAAGACTACCACTGACCTTCCAAAAACCATCCCAGACATGATCATCACCGTCCCACCCATCGAACCATACAGCCCAGAAAACCCCGTTCACCATGTTGACCCAGACGCGCTATTCCCCATCCAAGACGGCTCACTTCCAAATTTAACTACACTAACTGACCTAACGCTGCTACAGTCGAAGCCCATCACATCTCCTTCGGCAAACCAAGCAGCACGACAGAGCGTCGTTGCGCCACCCCCGGTACCAGCACAACCCAGACTTTCAACGCTTCAAAATCGATTATCAACATCTCGCCAACCCAGCATTTCTGGCCCTTGTAAGCAACCCCTTCCGCGTTCTACAGTTTCGCACATTTTTGACTCCACCATTTAAAAAAAAAAAAAAGCAACAACCGAAACCCCACCCACGTCAAAACTCTCCAAAGAAACACCTCTAACTCCATCCACAATCGCAACCGTCATTTCCACAAACGCATCCACCCTCCTCGCCGCACTGACAACCCACCTTGAAAACAAAATCGATTACCAAGCCGCAGAAATTGCGAATCGGTTTGTAAAAGTGAGTGGAGATAGGATCGCGCTGAAAAAGTACGAGAGGGAGGAGGAGGAGAAGATGGCGGTGCTGATGCAGCAGAGGGCGGCGGCGGAGGAGGCGGAGGAGAGGGAGTGGGTTGCGAGTAAGGTTGCTGCTGCAGCTGCTGCACAGAGCGCTGAGGGAGTCGGGCTGAGACCTACAACTTCCAATGACACCAAGAAGAAATCAAGTCCGTCAGCGAAACCTAAAAAGTAAATTGACAAACAGCGGTTGACACAAAGGAAGCGACCAAAAGAAAAATTAAAGCGCCAAGAATATGAACAGCAATCTCACAACACTGTTTATGAAAAAATACAGTACTAAAACGATAAAGGAGAGGTAAATGGGCATGGTAACTGGCTGCATCAAAAAGTTCCAGATTCATCGACGCGAGGGGCCCCGGGTCGCCTGGACCCATTCGTTCCCTAACTGAACCATCAGAAATCCTCTTGAT
Source organism: Chytriomyces confervae (assembly GCA_006535975.1). Taxonomy (NCBI): domain Eukaryota; kingdom Fungi; phylum Chytridiomycota; class Chytridiomycetes; order Chytridiales; family Chytriomycetaceae; genus Chytriomyces; species Chytriomyces confervae. The sequence continues at coordinate 3,326 of QEAP01000284.1, read as the reverse complement.
CCGCAGAGGCCAGTATCGTTTTGAAAGGAGTTAGGATCAGTATCTCTCCCGTCAATTCTTGTACAAAAGTTGGACACATCCGTCGGGGATGTCTGAATAAGGGTGTGAACGTGAGTTTCGGTAGAGAGACGCAGGCAACCATCGATTCATCCAGCCATATGATGGAATGTTCCCGCCCGCGCAGTAATAAACTTCACCTCATGCTAGCAACCACTTGATAAATGTACCTGGCAATGTTGTTGAATAAACTCTCTGGAATTGCGGCTGCAAATTTTGAACAATGCCAGTCAGTCTTTGAACAGGGATCTTCCAAAAGATAACCTCGACAGCACACATCTCGCATCCGCGTCACATCCCGAAGCCATGATTTGAAACAAACACCAGCGTCTTGCAAGAGCACACGCGTCCTTCACTAGCCATTCTGGATCCAACGCTGTGATTCCTTGTCTCGTCCAATCTCTCTGACAACAACGCTGAGCCATCGAAACGTTCTTCGTCGACATTGGCTTCCTTCATATCTTCGAAGCGCCTACAAAACGCTCATCAGTGTTGGCCAAAAGAATCGCCGATCAAATGAGAAAACAGTGGTGCACAGTGAAGAAGGTTCATGTCTCAATTTACTTCAAAATCAACCTGCGCGCTGCTTAAACCACGATGATGCTCATACAGCATATCTTCCAATGTGACGGGCGCAAGATGCATAAAATCGATTCGCACTTGCTTGTTTTCTTCTTTGCGGCATGATTTGGAGACAATACATCGAACTCGACATCAACCTTTTGCAGCTGTGCATCGCGACTTTTGACTGCCTTGTCTCCATCTCAATCGCGCATTTTTCTACACTGATAGAGTATGAGACGAAAGTCTCCGACAAGTTTTGGATATTTTCGAATGTTTCCCAACTTGCGGACGGATCGCACCCTTTCGACCTATGTCTGCCATCATTTCCGATTCAGATGCCAGCGAATGAAGTGGTTTATCGATGCTTTGCATGTGAACGATGAAGACGAAGCTTGAGTCTCCCCACTGATGTCTGCGTATCAATGAAACTCACTCGCCCCCTCGTGTCTTGGTATGTTTGTGCGGGTCTGGAGGGGATGCCTGAATGAAGATCTGGACATCTCTCTTGACGCATCTCGCGTGATGACCAAGTTTCTCTGCAAATGTCACTGCCTTCAAGAAGCTGTTTCACTCATCCCCTCGTGTCGATGACAGTGGCTTTGATTCTCGCTTGGATGCGGATACGGTGTTGTCGGCGTTTGGTGTTGGTTGTTGATGTCGGTGCCGGGGGGATGCTGGGTGTTGTTTGGATGTTTTGCTGTGTTTTGGATGCTGGTGCGTTTGCTGCTTGTGCTTTGCGCTTTGGGCGGGTCGACTTGACGCGCATAAAACGCGGGCGCTGAACGTTAAAATGCTGCCAAAACAAAACATGCCCAAAACAAAGTAAGCACCCAAAACAAACTTGCACCTTCCCCCAACACCGACTCCTCTAACCCCACGCCCAGCATCACCGCTTCTCGTTAGACACCACCTCCCATCACTCTGCAAGACATCTCCTCGCTGCAAGCGACCAAGTTATCTACCCAAGACAACTCAGCACCCGCACAAACCCCTCCAAGACCAAAGGATCCTGCACCTGCCATGCGCACAGCCATGCACTGCACGCCCCAAGATCAAGGGAAACTGTACCACGCACAAGAGCACGATGGCTCCAACACTAAGGGGGGGTCAAGCTGACCACGCGTCGGACGGTGATGACTGGCACTGCACTGGAGATGGACTAGAGCTGGGCAGGTAAGTCCACTCAGGGAATTCACTCAGCTGGCTGGTGGCTTCTCGCATTTCCTTCTCTCAGTATTGGGGAGTCACTCAGCTGGCTGAGTGGCTTCCCTCTTCTCATTCCCTCTTGCTTAACATTGGGAAGTCACTCAGCTGGCTGGTGACTTCTCATTTCATTTCCTTCTCTCTCAGTATTGGGGAGCCACTCAGCTGGCTGGTGGCTTCCCTCACCCATGTCCTTCCCAGTCTTGTTGTTGCTCCTTCCTTTCCCTTGGTCAAGCAACTGCCGCTACTCTCCTCTCACTCCTTCCCTCAAACATGCGAATCGACGGCATATGTCCTGGCATCTTTTCCAATCAATGGTGCGCAGGAGCCGAATCGTTCGCTAGATGGCAGTGGACCATTTTGGTCCTTCTTTTGTGTTGTTATTTGAATAAAAGAAGACGTTATTTGTTTCCCACACTCTTTATTTTCGCATTCTACGCGCTTTTGGAAGTCTGTCTGGAACAGAAGTCAATCTTTATCATATCTAGTGTCACAGTCGGTATATTCAACTTGGTGGTCGGAGTGGCAGCGTCGTGCTGATGAACAATCAGAAGGCGACTCTCGCTGTAAGTGGACGGGAAAGAGGGCTCTGGGCATTTCATAATATGCAATCGTTAGCCGCTGCTTCCACGGTTTCCATCTCATCAAGAGGAGGGTCTTTGTGGCGAGCATTAAGATTCCAGCCTAAGACTGAGTGCAATCACTCTGAAGAACATTATATTCCATCACTCAAAGTTGCCAACCAAGATATCAATTGTCCTTTTATTCCTTAGATCAGAATCTCATCTTGCGCCTTGGGTGCAGGGACTTCGATTTCGAGGTCTTTGGCGGTGATGGATTTTGGAACATGACCTGCAAACACAGCATTGATCAGTATGACGAGGAATATTACGTCAGTATGCGCAGACTTACCAAGTGTTTCAAACATGGCCTTGTCGTCATTGTACGGATTGTTGGGTGTTGTTAAAAGTTTGTCTCCGGTGAAGATACTGTTGGCACCGGCCATGAAGCTCATTGCTTGCTCTGGTTGCGTGAAACGGACGCGACCAGCACTCAAACGGATCATGGTTTGGGGCATAACAATACGCGCTGTACCAATCATACGAATCATTTCCCAAATTTTGACAGGCTGTGGAATGACAATGTGATGCCAAAGTTGGGACAATTCAATGACAGTTTGTCAATCTGCAAAAAAAAAAAAATCACCTCCTGCGCTTCCAACGGGGTCCCCTCCACTGCGAGCAAGGCATTCACAGGAACACTTTCTGGATGCTCCGGCAATGTCGCCAAAGTGTGCAACATGCCCACGCGATCATCGTGACTTTCGCCGAGCCCGATAATTCCTCCGCTGCAGACATTGATCCCGGCATCTCTCACATGCGCAAGGGTATCCAGCCGCTCATCATACGTCCGCGTGGTAATAATTTTGGGATAAAATTCGCGACTGGTGTCCAAGTTGTGATTGTAAGCCGTCAAGCCTCCATATGAATTCGTCCTTGTGG
>QEAP01000283.1:0-33804 GCA_006535975.1 Chytriomyces confervae | reverse complement strand
GCGGCTCCCACTGGAAACGAAGCACCTTTGGCGTTGCATTCGGCTGACACTGAATCTCGTTTTCTTTTCGGCGAAGGAAAAGAACGTGCAACACCCGAATAAAAACAATATCGCGCAACTCAAAGAATACCTTTCATTAAGATCTGGGCTATTTGGAGAACAGCGTTGCCTTCTATTTTTGTTTAGGGGCAACTGAGTTTACGAGACCAAGTTATCTAGAGCCAGTGAACTGAAGTACAACTGATCAAGTAAAGAGTTTAACCACAGCTCTATTTTAATGATTTGTATCAGTGCCGCGAGAGTTGATGGGGGGCTTCTAAAGCAAGCGCTTGAGCGAATGCCAAAACATCTCCCACTCATCCTCATAATGTGCCAGCCACGACATTCCATTCACGCGTAACCCAAGCAGTCCCAAATAAACCCACGGTTCACTTGTAAACGGCTCCGTTATTGTAACCCCCACCCCCACACAATCCACATGCTCCTCCTTCACAAGACTCATGACTTTCATCCCAAGCGTGATTCCGCACTCAAGACTGTTTTCAAACAGTTCGGTACCCTTCGGGCGTGTGGCAGCAGCGGTAACATCCTCAGTGTCCATTGCTTGTGCAGCTTCTCCGGCAATTTCCATTTCGTACAACATTCCCTGCATGCACTTTACGAGAGGGGTTGCCATGTTTTCGGTGCCACTAGGAACAAATCGATGTTCAGTCTGGCCAGGATCATGTTGCGTGGATGGGAAGCCTGTTTCGATTTCGACAAGTGCTTGTAGAATGTCGCGCATTTCGCTTTGGATGGATTGACGATCGGTAGCGGACATTGTCAAGAGTCCGGGATTGTTTGCGGTGCGCCACCAGAATGGAAGTGTTCGTGTCGTAGTGAACCTGTAAGTTTAAGAAGTTTAACAAACACGTTGCAATTAAGACTTGTAGACGCGTATAAATGCTGACCACAAGACGACAGCAGCTTCAAACAACGAAAAGAACAAGAAACATCGGTCCCGCCAGAGAAACGCGCGAAAATGAACAGGGCACATGTGAATCATCCATGAATTGATTTGTGCCAGATTCCTTGCCGCGCTCAGACTTGCATCCAGCGCAGTCAGTAGAACACCGACAGATTCTTGGTTGCTGCCCGTCAGAAATATCGAATCGATCGCCAAGTAGCCTGTTAAGTACAATTTCGGACGATTCAGCAGACATACTGCAGAGCAGTAGGTAATGGTCATTGTGATTGAACTGGTAATATCAGCCGCGGTAGTGGCATTGGAGATTTGAAATAGTTGCACGGCTGATTCGATGTAAAGATATGATGGCAGCCGGATTTTGAAAGCAAACAGCAGTTCGTCCAGGTTCTGACACGTCGAATTCGCGAGAATATCAGAGACCGGGTACGGTCCAATTTTATGATACTTTGAAGCTTGATACAGAATATCTTGCAACTCCGATCGGTAATAAATGTCGTATACTTGGTTTGTGAATGGATTGCAAGGCGGCTTCACTTGGTGGGAATGAATTTCAACGAATGATGATGCAAAGGACGGCTGCGTGTGAGACGCGCTGGCCAAGAAGGCGGAAGGTCCCCGAATGACTTTGATAATTTTGAGATTGGATTGCATAATGTAGAACAACAATCGTCGCTCCAGTTTTTCGTCTTCGGTGTACTGTACTCCAGTCATGACTTCGAGAGTATCCGGATCAATGTCGAGGCGCAGTTCCGACACCATTCTCACCGCACCGTAGAAAAAGCGTCTGGCAAGGACTGGCTGACCTTTGACTGAATAAAATAAAGAGAAATCGACAGGTCAAGCTATTTTCGATTGATGCGAGAGGGAGCAAAATTACCGCAAGTAAATGAGGAAATAATCAAAAGAGCTTGTAGAGTTTTCATGGAAGGCTGACTGATGCTTTTAACAAGAGCTCTGTGGGCACGCGCGTAATAACCGAGGCAGATTTCTTCCGGAAGACTGGGCGACTGTAAATAGGCGGCGATCGCGCAAACAGCAAGCCTTTGTGAAATGCATCAGTTGAAAAAACCAATTCAAAAACAGCTTGGTATACCTCAGATCCGCTGGCTGAGTGAAGAAAGTTTCAATAAACTCTTTCGAATTGACCATCAAATCTGAGCAAAACTCGAGGCCCGTCAGAAACTGGCTGGCAATAACCCAATCAATCATCGTCGGCATAGCTTCCAACGGATCAAGTTCCATTGATGTTGAAGTGCTGAAATCGATTTCCTCGTCCGCCGTCGTAACGCTCTCTGTAGCAGGGGAGTGTTTGAGGTACTGTTCAGCCTGTGCCTGGAGACTCGCAAGCTTTTGAATAAGAGTTGGAGTTTGCGCGATGAATGCGCGTATTGAATCGGTGGACGGAACTTCTGGTTGGGTATCGGACACATTTCGAGATGCATTGTATTCGCAAGGAGTTCCTTTCTCAAGGCATCTGGAACAGCTTGGCCGCATTGCATCACACTTTCGCCGTGAGCTGCGACATGCGGAACAGGCAACGGCCAGTCGAGGTCTGCTGGCTGAACTTGAGGACCCAGACTGTGGGCTTTGTGCCGCAGCGGATGAAAGCGCCCGTTCCATGAGTGAGACGGTTTGTGTGAGGGCCTTCATCATGGAGTTGAGATCTGCCGTGGCAGAGAGGGAAATGGAGGTTGGCGGCGTTGGCTGAGCTGAAGATGGCAGGACTGAAGATGTGCTTTGCGATGGCGCATTCGCAAGGGTGTTTGGGTTCACGCCGCCAGTGTTCCTGTAGACGCACACGGCTCCTCGCTTGACACATCGATCGCACTCTGCAAACGAAAAGAGAGAGGAGGTTAAGGAAGAGAAAGAAGAAGAGAATAGAATGATACCGTTGCACCTGGAAGCTGCCTCAGACACAGCTTGCGCAGGCCGCGGCACTCGTTGCATGGAACGGGTGCTTGCATTTGTAATGCGTTTATTCTAAAATGTTGTGTTGAACTGTGTCGCACGATGCAGAGTCAACTAAGACCACCACTGAAGCAGATCCAAAAACAGATAGTTCAAGCGTCACCCGTTTTCTACTTTAATTCATCACAACTTCTTCACTCAAACCATCCAGTTCTCCAAAAAAGATGAAAGCACGGGCAGAACACACAGCCCAAACGTAACCCCAACCAGGACAGTTGCCATCAAAAAGACGGCATTTTTCAAAAAAGAGCGATGTCACAGTTTGATATATGAACAAAAATAAAAAGAGTGGGAATATTAAAATATCAGGGTGAGGGGAGAGGCACTTGAGGCTTTTTAGTGTGACAGGAGGAGGAGGGAGGGGAAGAAAAGAAAATCAAGACCTCTCTTGATACTCAGCGTACAATTTCTGCAAAGAGCGGCTAGATTTATATGGCGCAAACACGTCACATGCAGTATGCGCTCGCACACAAGATAGGCTGCATGAGAACGGCCTTTTAATTCGGGGGAGGGGGGGCAGGATGGAAAATAATTGATTGAAACTACGCTGTTTCTTCGAGATTGCAGGGACCACTGGACGTCTTCTTATGCCGCTGCAGCGCATCAATACGAGCAAACCCACGACTACAACCGCCACAGTAATGCCACTTCTCCGGATTGTGCGTCAGCGCATGGCGGGACAAGTCGTGGATTCGAACAAACGTGGCTTCACATTCCGTGCACACAAAATTGCGGGGACGGTCAGGAATGTGAGTTTCTTCGTGGGTGCGGTGGTTGTATGCACGAGTGAACGTCTTGCCGCATCCTGGGTGGGAGCAGGTGTACAAATTGCTCACGCGCCGCCGACCTTGAGTGGAAGAGCGGCCTCCAGCCTCTGGACGAGTGTCTCTTGGCACAGTGGGAGCTCTTGGTTCTGGAACTTTGAATGGCTTCGAAGTGGCTGTCACCGGCTGGGACGAGGCGAGGTCGGACTGACCATTAAGGGGGCCAGCGAACTGCTGCAGGAAAGATAGCGTTGCGGGGTCATTGCCAAGGTTGAAGCTGGCTCCGGCGGCAGCGGCAATGAGAACCTTCAGGTCGTTCACATCGACTGACACTTTCATAGACTCAGGCTTAATGTCGAAGGAATTGAGGCTAGGAACGAAAGGCGTATTTTGAAGCGGAATGTACGGCGTTGAGGACATCATAGGAGTATTGAGAAGCTGCTCCATGGTCGGCATACTGCTTGCAGGTTGAACCGGAGGTGTGGCTTGGGCTGGCGCAGAGTCAAACAACGCAAAGTCCGCACCATCCGTCATTTCAAATTCATCAAACAAAGATGGACCACAGTTTGTAAACGCAGGGTCCAGCTCCGGAAAGGCCAGAGTGGAGCCCATCTGGCTGACGAACGGTGAGCTGATGGAGTTGACCATTGGGGACGGCTGCAAGAGGCTATGGACCAGCGGAGTAGAGGCTGTCTGAGCTGATGACGAAGCCAACGAGTTTGACGAAGCCGAGATGGCGGCTTCCCAGGAGGCATCATCAAAGTCGGGGAAGCAGTTCATGGGGGCCTCGAATGGGGACGGGTACAAGAACGAGTCAAAGCCAGAAGGTGTTTCCGAGCCGGAGGCGGAGGAGACGAGCCTGTTGATGTCAAACTGCTTAGCGGGCATTGTCAGGTTCGGAGTGGGGGGCGGGGGTGGTCCGGTTGCGGTGGTTGGTTGCAGACGTGGCAGAGTGACAGTCGTTTTGTTTGAGTGGCTTTCTTTTTAAACTTTTGGAAAGGAGATTTCCATTTGCAGTGACTCAGCCACGAAAATGGCTCATCCACAAAGTTCATTTTTGCTGAGCCCGCATCCGCCCATTTCGAATGAACAATTTGCCCAGGAGAACAAGAACAAGAGGAGGAGAAGCAGGAAGAGAAGAGAAGAGAAATAAAGGCACGGAGAGCACGCTCACCTGCGTGCGTGGTTCATGTCTGGCTGTGGCTTCATCGTCGTTGCCGAGTGCGCTTCCACAAACGCAAACAGGTCCTCGCAGTCGAGGCCTGGGGATTTCTCTGAAGCGGGTGTGTCTCCGTCGTAAAGTTCGTAGTCGTGGGGTTCAGGATACAGTTCAAAGTCGGCGAATGACAGGTCAATTTGCGATGTTTGATTGGGTTCAACTGGCATAAAACACTGGGGTCCTGATCGTGCGTGCTGCCGCTGTATCTGTCGCTCTTTGGTTTGCTCTCTTCTCTCTCGAACGCTCCTTCAGCACTCTCTGGCGTGCGCTGTCTGATGTCTCGTTGGTGTGACTGTTGTTTTGTTCGTACGTTCTCGCTCCGGCGCTGGGGTGCGGGCTGATTCGGGGTTGCGTTCAAGTCGCCTCAGACTCGGTACGGACTCTCCGACAGACACACGGAGTCTTTCCCTGTTGCTGTCCTTGTTGTTTGGTGGTTCGCTGACTGCAGAGGGGCCAGTCAGTCGCTTATGTGAGAAAAATCTGTCCATCAACGGAATCTCCGTTTGTTATTAGAACTTGTGTAAATATTTACTGTAAATATTTTATTTTATTTATCCCGCAAATGGCAGACGTCGTCGCTTCAAACAACCAGTACTCCATCCGGCCCAACTACAAGCACAAGTTGAGATTCCATGCTTTGTCACAGATGAACCAGCTGCTAAACCCATCTCTGCTGTCTTGAACCGCCGCCCAGATTCAAACCCGCCATTGTCACTCGCCTGATCCACCAAGTCCTCGCCGAAAAGCTGACGGGTGTCGCCTATAATCCCGAATCATGCTCTCAGTGGACGCGCGAAATATCTGATGAAGTAAAGGCGAGGCTGAAGGGTACGAATCTCGATCAAAGTCGACACCGACATAAAGGACACGGCATCCGTCTGCGGAGCAATGAACACTTGATTAGCGCTAATTTCTCCAACTCTCGATTCTATATTCCCAGGGCTCGAACTGTCTCGATATAAGTTTGTGGTGAACGTCGTGATTGGCGAAATGCGTGGCGAGGGCGTGAGGTTTGAGTTCTCATGCTCGTGCTGGCACTCTATCTTATTCTCGTTTCCTCGATCTATTAGAATGGGATGCCGGTGCTTATGGGACTCAGATACAGGTGCGAACACTTTTGTTGATGCGATCGCCACCTAACAATGTGTTTTCGCAGACTCCATGGCGCAGGACGTATTCATGAACGTGAGTCTCGCAGGTCTTTCGAAATCATGGTGCTTGGCTAATTGTTTGTTGCGCTGCTCAGGACTCGCTGTTTTGCGTCGCCGTTGGTGAGCACAAATCGCTGTTAAAGCAAGTGGAAATATTCAACGTTGACTGTCTTTTTCAGCTTACGGAGTTTACTATTACTGAAACGTATCGAACGTCTTACATATCTCCCGCATTGTTTGGCTCGCTTTTCACATTAAACCAAGGACGCTCATTTTTATTTGTATCAACTATTTCACTCAATCTTCAAACGCTTTGCAAACGCGTTTCTGTCTGTGGAAGCCACGTCGTGCGCGCTGGGGAGGAAGAGTGCCGCCGTCTGAGATCCTCCTTGCACAGAGGGAGAACCCGCACGGTTGCTACTAAAGGCAAACACTGGGAATGCGTCAGAGGCTGGTAGCGGACTGCCTGAATGGTAAGGCCGACCACCAGCATTTGCACCACTCAGGAAGGAGAATTTTTTTGTCGGGCTTCCTTGCGCCGATGAGTCAGGTAGCATGCGTGTCGGTGCTAGAATCAACGAGGTTTTAAACTTCTTTCAATTCCAAAAAGAAACCCCGCGCTACTCACGAAACAACAGTCTCCTCGATGAAGCCTCGCCAGCCATCCCTCTTGCGCCACTACTCCCCACCAACATCCGCGCCCGATTCGTGGGTGTACTCATAAGTGACCTTCTGGATGGTGTCCTTAACGCATTCACGCGCTCCATAATGGCTTCGTGCAGTGCAACAGGCACCTTCCAAAGTAAACTCGCAGGTTTTTTGACTGCAATCACGCGTTGCGCGCCAGTCGAAGCCATGCAAACCGTTGCTGTCGGTACAAAACTCATTTCGTTCAACGCGATTCCATGCGCGTAAATAAACAACTCGCAAAGTGGTTGTGACCAAGCGATTGCGTTTGTAGATGGTTCCTTTCCGGTAAATACGGGCCCAAATACTGCTGACATGTCGCGAGCTGTGGCAGTTGGGTTGGCCCCCGATTTGGAGCAGTCGCAGATTTTGCGGATGAATTCAAGGGTATACTGGCATATACCAGGTCATTCAATAAATTCAGCATAAGCATATCTAGTCGGTTTCTTTAACGAAGGGCAAACTCACGTGAAGGATTTGGCGCGACTCTGAATCCATTAAAATCAAAACACTACGCAGCAGCTTAATAATCGAATCAGAAGGGACGGGTGTACTTGCACCAGGCAGTCTCGTTCCGGTGGTGTTATTCAGGGCCAAGATACCTTCAAGTTGGTTCATTAAGAAATAAGAAAATGCAATTCAATCACATGCAGTCAAGTCACCTTTCAACGCGTTATGAAACTTTGGCCTCAGAATGGGATGCTCTCTACTCTTGAAACAGTCCAAAACAAGTGTCGCAATCTCTACAGATTCCTTGCGCACATCCACCTCCCCCAACGCTTTTGAGCACCCCACTCGTTCCATCCTCTCGCTGATTTGTTGACAGCGCATATTCAGTTGAGACCCAAAATGACGCACGCTGCTAAAGATTTTGGCATTGGGAGGGATAAATGTTTGTCTGCTGAACGCATGCCTTGCTAAATGGTCCATCAAATGGTAAAGTCTTGTTGGAAGCACGATTGGGTTCGCACAACTTTGGATGTTTGTCGTGATCTTCGCGGGTTCTTTGGTTGTGTCCATCTGGCTCGCATCTGCTGATGGATGCGAGAAGAAGGACGCGTTCATTCTCGGCGTCGGGGGTGCGACGAGTTCTTCCTCATTGCAGTCAATGTAGAGAACATTTCGGATGCGTTCTAAGCTGATTAAACGCGCTTTGGGTCGGATGGGACCGTGGTTTTTGTTGTTTAAGTAAGGTTAATTTGTTTGACAGGGGGGATGTTTGTTAACAGCGCAGACGTGCAGGGCCCTCACCTGCCGTCATGACGTCATCCCTATCTCTGAGAGAGTGAATGCTCGCCAAGTTGCATCCGTGCAGAAGCCGAGTGTGCGCGTCGGTGTCGTTGTCGTCGTGCTCGTCCTCTTGTTCGAGGAATGCTCTTGTGCGCTTGGCGTTTGCCTTTGGGCTTCCTGGGTCTTGAATCATGAATGAAATATCTCTGCCGAGCATGCGCTGTTTGTTGCGTGTCAGAAGACCAGTTGCCGATTTTAAGTTGGTTTGTAAATTTTCTCGTTGTAAAAATAAATTATTCAGGTACAGCACATTCAAGCACATTCTGGGGAATAGCAGTCTGTATTTTCTTTGTTTTCAAAAGTTGAAGTGAAATTGCTGCCCTCCTCCTTGAGGGAAGCCATTCTGAAAGAAGAACGGTTGCCCGCCCCCGTGTCGGAATCCCTGTTGGTGCTGCTGCTGCTGGTCCTGTTAAGCCAATTAGTATCGTGGTTGCCGTATACGCGTACTGGCAACTTACGTTCGGGTCCACTCCATTGTCAAACTGTTCGCGTTTTTCTAGAAAAAGGTACAGGCAGTCATGGGTGGTAAGAACTAGAAATGGTGATGGCAGTCCAACAGCAACGGAAATCTCACCATCATCACTCAGGACTTCATAGGCTTCGTTAATTTCACTCATCTTCTTGACCACTTGCTCCTCCGTCAGCTCTCCGTCGTACTTGTCTGGATGCCACTGCTGTGCCAGTTTCCGGAACGCCTTTTTGATTTCTTTTTTACTGGCTGATCGTGAGATGCCAAGTACTTTATAGTAGTCCTTCTTTTTGCTCTGTGCAAGCAGCCGCTGTGCCTTTTGATATGCTTCAACAATCCGTCGATCTTGCTGGTTTGCGTTGTGTGCTTTTTCAAAATCGCGCAGTGCATCTTCGTAGTCTTCCGCCTCCAATTTCACCATTCCCCGGAAAAAGAGTGCTTCGCTGTTTTCTTCGTCCAGTTGAATGACACTGCTACACCATTTCATTATTTCTTCTTTTTTGTTGAGCTGATGCAAACATCGTGAAGGAGAAAGAATCAGTTGAGCCTTTCAAATAATTTAGAAAACTATATGTACCTCAGCATACGACTTGCACGCAATTTTGTAGCCAACCAGCCTCACAGAATTGCCGCCCATAGATTCCGCCAGTTGCATGTATCCCTTCTCAGCCAACAATTCCGTAACAGCCGACTTCCACCGCGATTTGTTAAACATGTCTTGCGTCTTTTTCAGCGCCTTTTCGAGCGCTCGTAATTCGCGGAAAACTTTTTTGCATGGCTTGTTTTCTGGGTCCTGCTTCATGCATTCTTTGATGGAAGCCATGGCGTCCGTTAGTTCTCCTGCTTTCACGCGTAGGTTCGCGAGGCGGTGGAGAGTTTGAGGGGTCGGTTTAATTCCGGCGACACGACTGCAAAAAAGTAAAGTTTGTATTTGCTCAGTATTTCCCACGTAGTTTTAGGGGAGTTAGTCTTCAAACCTCAAGTCGCCAATGGCCATGACGAGATCACCTGTTTCTTCATAAATATTGGCTCGCTTTAGTCGCAAGTCCACGTGCAGAGGGCATAGAGAGATGAGCCGTGAAAGTGATTCCAGCGCGGGTTCGTATTGTTTTTTCGCCAACAAGGAATCGAGCTCGATCAAGTCTGGTTGTGCCTGCTCTGCTTCACGAATCTTTGTTTTTTTTTTTTGAAGAGGAGGGGGCGCATGAGATCAAAGCATTCGCTTTGGTTGAAGGCAAATTGGCCGCACCACTTCGAGAATTTCTTCGTCCTTTGGTGTAGATTGCGAGTATTTTCGCAAGTCGTTCAGGGCGTCTGGGATGTTGCAGTCTCGAAGATGAATCTTTCCTCGCTGAACTAATGCCTGAGATAAAGCAAAAACAACTGCGGAGTTAGCTGTTTCTGCTTCCCCACTTCGGCGCTGTTCAAATTCCAGAAACCTGGTCGAAATCTGGCCGAATCTCCAAAACGGAATTGAAATCACGCAGCGCATGACTCATTCGTCCAACTGATAATTGCGCTGCGGCGCGCCTGAAGATGGCAAGGTAGTTCTTTGGCTCGAGGTCTTTGACGATGACACCGCAGCACAACGAACAAATAAGCAACGGTTAGACAACACAGGCAAGCATCGCTGCCAACAGGCAATCACCACCCTGTCTCACATACCAATTGCCATGTCGAAAGCCGTCATTGCATCGTTGATTCTGCCTCCGACCAAATGCTCCTTTGCTTCGCTCAAGAGGTCCTTTGCGGTCTTAGGTGCATCATTGGCAGTGACTGTGACGCTGGTGCCGATGAGGAGAAGTAGCGCGTGCACAACAACTCGCATTTCTGAGTTGACTTTAATTTTTTTTTAAAAATCACTTCGTGGCAATTTGCCCGTCTTTGAACACCTTGCTCCATGGAGATTTGAACAGCTTGCTCCAAGGAGATTGAGCGGGGATTGCGCCCTTCCATGCATTCGCTCCACCATTGTTCCAAGATTGAGATGGCTTTTTGTGCTTTTACAGAGGCATAATTGCTCCAGCTTTCTTGCATCTCCTCTTTATTTGAAGGAAGTGGACGTCCAATCGGATCCACTCTTTTGAAATTGTATCCCACCGCCGCGCGGAGGTGCACCGCGCCCCCTACCACTCCCACCACCAGCAGCAATAGATGAGCCGCCACCACTAGATCGTTGAACCCCAACAGGCACCATATTAGGATTTGACCCACCTCCTCCTCCAAATGAAGCCATTCCAATTCCACCCCTTCCTCTACCCCTCCCCCCTCTACCTCCGCCCCTTCCTCCACGGCCTCCACGTCCACCTCTCCCAACCTCCCTTGAGAATCTTGGATCCTTGTTTGCAAGCTTCATCAGATCCTCGGGAACCTCCAAAAACGCCTCCAAAAAGTGCCTGACAAGCAATGCGGCAAAACGCTCCTCTTTTTTTGTAATCAGCGTGTATGCCGTTCCCTTCTCTCCGGCACGACCTGTTCTTCCAACACGATGCACGTGTCCGTCCATATCGCGGGCAACATCAAAGTTGACAACGGTGCGCACAGTTTTAATATCGAGTCCACGCGCCGCAACATCCGTAGCAATTAAAAGACGATGCGTCTCCGGCCGCCGTTTCAGATCTTGAATGATGCGGTCGCGTTCATGTTGTGGGAGGTCGCCATGAAAACTCGTGTTTGAAAATCCGTTTTTGTTAAGGTTTTCAGACAACTCAATGACGCCTGCCTTTTGAGAAATGAACACAATCACAGTTCCTGAATCTGTAAACTGTTTGAGCCGTTGTGTGAGCCAGCCCCATTTGTCGCTGTTGTCATTGAGCACCACAACATGCTGCGTGATGTCCGTGTTGCTTTGTCCCACATTTCCAATCGTGATTCGGACAGGATCTGTCAGAACTTCTCGCGCAAGGAATTCCACGGGTTTAGCAAATGTCGCACTGAACAGTAGGGTTTGACGGTCTGGACGGATTGCGTTGCAGATCGAGCGAACTTGTGGTTCGAATCCCTGGAAATTGAATCCCAGTCAGTAGCCATCGATAGGAACGAGAAGGAAGGATCGCACAAGGTCAAACATGCGATCTGCTTCATCGAGAACGAGGAAAGACACACGCCGAAGATTGGTGGCCTTCATTTTGATGAGATCAATGAGTCGACCGGGAGTTGCGACCAAAATTTCAGGACGGGCTTTGAGTTCTTTGAACTGCTCTGTTTTCGAAACACCACCATATACGACGGAGCATTTCAGGTCATACGCTTTTCCAAATTTCTTTGTTTCGGTGTAGATCTGAGTGGCCAGTTCGCGTCTGAGGAGACAGAAGATGAGAGCAAGGTCCCAATCAATGGAGAAGAAATGAGTTTACGTCGGGGCTAGAATTAAACCGATTGGACCGTCGCCATGTTCGAGTTCCGGCTGATCCATCATGTGCACGATCATCGGCCAGACAAAGGCTGCCGTCTTTCCGGAACCAGTTTTACTGACTGCAATGATATCGCGTCCTTTCAGAGCGACTGGAACCGCTTGCTGCTGAATTGCGGTTGGAGCAGAGAATCCTGCTTTTGAAATGGCGTTCAAAAGGCAGTCTTCAAACATGAAGTGTGCAAATGATATGCATGGTCTGAAGAAATGCGTGTTTAAATACAGCAGGATTTCGTGAATCACAGCAGGACCATTTCGCTCACTTTGCAACATTGACGCCAGCTACTCGCATATCAAGGTCCCGTCTGATACGCTGCACCTGCTCCTCCGACAACGCCTTTATGTCTGAATGCTCGACCAGAAGATCTTTTTCGATTTCGATGTACTCAATCTTTGCATGGTCCACGCTTGGCAGAGGATCTACAGCCTTCTTTCCGTTGTGCAGAGTAATCGTTCTATCGTTGTTGCTCTCGTTGTCGTCCATGGCCCTCGCAGAGGCATAGACATCTTCATCACTGTTGTATCCCGCATCCCTGTCGAGCATTTTCGCGTTCACGAGGCCGACTTCCACACCCTTTGCTGCCATGAATTCGGCGTAGTCATTTTCCTGCGATTCAATGTGGTCCATTCGAACAGTTGGCTTTTTTGTGTTGCTAATCTCGTTGGTGCTGGACTTCTCCATCTCAGCCATGAACGCGTCCAGTGGGTCCACTTCATCGTCAGCCTCATGTTCCACAGTTGCGTTGGTGGGAATGGTTGAATCGAGGCCGGGTCTCCGCCGGTTGCGAAGAGCTTCCGCTTCACCGTCACTGTCGCTGTCCTCTCCGAAAGGTCTCTTCATGCTTCTTGAGATTGCTGCATCGCAGAGGGCCCTGTTAGCATTGTTCAAACGTGATTGACTTCAAGTGCTTTACATTTCGTCTTTCCGTCCCTCTTTTTCCCACCAGATTTTCGGTGTGTAGCATGCCTCACTCCCCTGCTCACCAACCCCATCGCCATCAGCAGCGCCATCAGAGCAGCAGTCTATCGAATCGAAACCGAATTAACCGAGGAGTTCCGTCAGTTACATGGGCGGGATATGTTGGATGTGAAGCGAGGCGGGATCTATAACATCAATCAACTGCACAACCAATCGAAACTCAACCGTGACTCACTCTATTGCCCTGTACAGAAATGGCTGACTCTATCATCTTGGAGGCCGACGCTGCCCAGACTAAGCTCTTCAACAAGTGGACGTAAGTGACTTCTGCAAATGCGCTTTAACCCTGCTTCCAATCTCAAACGCAACATTCAAATCCAGTTTTGACGATGTTGAGGTCAAGGACATGTCCCTCCAGGACTACGTCATGATTGTCCCAACCTACCTGCCCCACACTGCCGGTCGTTACCAGGTCAAAAGATTTCGTAAGAGCAGAGTGAGTGCAACGAACATCAATCTTGGATCAAAAACTACAATGCTAATGAAATTCCGTCCCTTAAGTGCCCAATCGTTGAGCGTCTCGCCAACTCCCTCATGATGCACGGCCGCAACAACGGTAAAAAAATCATGACTGTCCGCATCATCAAGCACGCTTTCGAAATCATCAACCTCCTCTCGGACTCGAACCCCATCCAAGTCCTCGTTGACGCCGTCATCAACACCGGACCCCGTGAAGACTCCACCCGTATTGGATCCCAGGGTACCGTCCGTCGTCAGGCCGTCGATGTCTCCCCATTGAGAAGAGTCAACCAGGCTGTTGCCCTCTTGACCACTGGTGCCCGTGAGGCTGCTTTCAGAAACAGCAAGACCATTGCTGAGTGCCTTGCCGATGAACTTATCAACGCTGCCAAGGGATCCTCCAACTCTTACGCTATCAAGAAGAAGGATGAGCTCGAGCGTGTTGCCAAGTCCAACCGTTAAGAAGCGAACGCGAAGGATGTTTGGGGGGAAGAAGTGCAGTCTCAATCTGTTTTTCTCTTTAATCGTCATTTCTGTTTTTCAATCATCATGGGTTCGGTCAGGGGATTGGCTGTGTTGGAACTGTGGGAGTATTATACTCACAATATAGTGTGTTATCGTATTTTCCGTCTGATGTAAACTGTGTTCAGTTGGTGCTCGCCTGTTGTATTGACATGACAGTTTTGTCTGCATCAAAGACAAAAGGATGAAAACAAACGCGAACATGAGCGACCTGTACCAAGCACCGCAACCCACCCAGTCTCCGAAAAGTCAGTGTACTTTCTCTGTTGAAGCGTAAATGAGCAGTCAGAGACCGCGCCAGATGCTGGCAGAGGCAAGTGCAGGCTGAATGAGTCAGCGTGCGTTCAGAAACAGGCCACACAGAGTTTCGCGAACCCAATTCATGCCAAAGGGACCAAAAGCGCGTTCCAATACTGTAAACTTATATTCGTGGCGTCAAAGTGGCAAGCAACTATCGTGACTTTTGGCGCAATAAGTTCAATCGGATGGATATATTGATCCTGGTCCTGTGTCTGGTGCTTCAGGCTGCATCTACGTATATGCCAGCGTTTGAACAGAGCGATGCGTGCGCGTGGTGCTCGGACTCAAGAGTATCCGGGTCTTTCGGACACTGACTTTCACGCCTTGCATAAAAGATCACTGCAAGTCGTCGTTGAAGCGCTCATCAACACACTCCGCAACAACGTACTCGACATTGCCATCCTACTCCTCCTAATCATGTTTATTTTCGGTATACTTGAGCACTACCTGTTTGGATCTGGGGCCAAGTCGCAGAGCGACTGGGGCGAGTTGGGTAACGCGATTCGGACACTGTTTATTTTTGTGTGCGCGGATGGATGGATTCCGTACCAGGACCATATTATGGCTGACGGGCTCAGCGTATACGGCTGTGCTTATCTTTCTTGGGAATTTCATTATCGCCAATTTGTGTATTGGTGTCATAAGGCAGGGAGCATTGGTTTCAAAAAACTGGGGCTTAAAAACAGCCATAACGACAGAACATTAATGACGCGACACGAGCTGATTTGGAGGAGCAGCAGGCGAAAAAGAGAGAAACCCGGCTCATTAAGCGGGAGCTGTTTCTGCGCAGGCAGTAGTCGGACATTACAAATCTACTAGCACAGGTAAATACACTCACTGGTATCCGCCATGAAACTCACTTCTCCTCATTGATGAACCAGCAGATGAGAAAAGGCACCAAAACCAAATTTCAAGCCAGTGAAAGAAATGGTTGGAACGCTGCGACACGAAGACGTTGTGAACGTGGCGCACATCCACTGCAACAGCACTTGGCTGGAAACTTACTCCATCAAACTCACGCACAGAGAAAACACGCTCTGCCGCTTGCAGCAACTGCAGTTTGGCATTGCGAACTGTCTGGCAGAGTACGTGGAACATCGACTCACTTCCAGGGTTAACAAGTGACACAAGATCAGTGAAGGCAGTAGCTCGTACAAGGAGCTGATTTATTTGAAGCACTTTAAAATATTCAGCCGTTTAAAAATCCCATAAAAAATAAAGAAAAACAGAACACGACATCTGAAGCTGGTGTTAATGATAAGAAAATTACACTACTTTTTCTGCAACCGTTTAAGACCTGGAGCGCGAATTTGCTTGGCCAGAGATGCTTGGCTGATGGGCTTGGCCTTTGACCGCCTCTTGTTCTTGACGTTGGCATCATCGTAGAAGTTGACTCCAACTTTACCCTTGTTGGTCTTCATGCGCGATTCCTTGGTCTTGGCAGCAGCATCATCCTCAGCTGGTTCTTCCGCAGGCTTTTTGATCACCTTTTCAAAGGCAGGTGCCTTGAACGGCTTCTTGACGGTCGCCTTCCCAACGAAGTCATCTTCTTCATCGCTTGGCTCTTCTTCTTCAGAGTCGCTTTCCTTCGAGACAGGCTTCTTCTTTCCTTTCTTCACTGGTTTCGTTTTCTCGGCAGACTTCTTGAGAGCAGCGACTTCTTCAACGGAAGCATCTTGACCGACAACACTGCCAAAGACTTCATCCCAATCGGTTTCGGCAGAAGCAGCAGCGGCGGCAGTTGAGGCCTTCTTTTTCTTGAGAGGTCGCGATGCCTTCGCAGATTCTGCATCTGCATCATCGCTTTCCACCACAGTCTTGGCGTCATCCGTGAGGGCATCCTCCTCAGATCCTTTAAGATCATCTGGCAGGAACTTGGCAGTGACAGGAATCTTGCTAAAGAATTGCTCTACATTCACCGTGACCTTCTTGTTTCCTTTCTCCTCGGCTGCCTCAACTTCTTCTTCCACAACGTCACCGTCTTCCACCTGAGGTGGCGTAGTGTAGTATGGAATCTTTCCTCGCAACCAGTCGTTCAGAATCATCTTGGCAACCGTGCCCACATCTGGCTCTCCCATTTTCAGTAACCGCCCGCTTCGTTTGGCAATTTGCGTCAGGAAGTCAATGTGGTCAACCCACGACTGGACATCATAGGTTCGTTGAATGTAGTCGGCGCGAACACGCTTGAGCACGTCAACAATGTGATCTTCAGGCTGGCTAATGTTTTCAACTCGGACGACACCTTTCAGGATAATGTCGGTTTCTGAGTCGTTGGGGGATGGGTACACGATTCCAGGACAGTCGATGAGGTAGATGCGCTTCATGAGAGTAATGTATTGCCAGATCTAAGAGGGAATACAGTGGTGTTAGAGATGCAGGGATGATGACATTGGGACTGGGATGTTGGGTGATGATACTGTCTCAGGGATTGTTCACCTTATATCAATAAATCATTATGAATCATTGAATTGTATATTTTCTAATCATCGACAGTTTTGGATGTGAGAGGGGAAAGGGAAGGGAGGTTTAATAAATACCTTGGTTTCTCCAGGAATTGGGGCGACATTGCACACTTTCTTATTCCGCAGAGTGTTAATAATAGAACTTTTTCCAGTGTTGGGGTATCCGATAAATCCGACACTGATCTGCTTCTTGTCGGAGTGCAGGTTGGCAAACTGACGCAGCAGCTGAATCAATGAACCTTTTCCAAACGAGTTGGTGATGCTCGCGTGGAAAGCGAGTGTCGGGTATTCTTTGGAGAGGATTTTCACCCATTTTGCCTGAAGAAAGGAGAGAATGGCGTAAGGACAAGAGTGAGGCGTGAATGATTTGGATGGAAGAGTAGCAGGGAAGTGTTTGTTCGCAAAACTAAGATAGCCGACACGGATAGTTGAAGCTAAAGCGCTTCGTTCAAGGGCAATCTACTCTCGCAGAACGGCGAGCCTCTATCGGAGACTCCTCAAAACGAGGAGAGATTCTCACAGGCGAAGACTCGATGATTTTCCACATTTGTAACGCATACGCAGTCGTAGGTAAAGTTGAAGATTGCTGGGTTTCCCCTTTCATCTCCAGCGACTGATTTACTGACTTAAACGTGGGGAGGGAAAGGGCGGAGACAGGAACGAGGGAAGGTTGTATTTTGTGGGGGTAAATAATACTGACCGTCACCCAGGTTGGAACCAGGTCACATTTGTTGAGGACAAAAATAAGGTGTTTGTGTTTTGCTTCTTTCCTCAGATGGGATTCAATGTTTTTGCATCTAGTTCCCATTGGGTCTCGGGCATCGAGAACGTGAATGATGACATCTGAAGAGTCAACAACCTGCGAAACATAAATGATGTCAGGAATACGTTCTTCAAGGCTGCTTGCAAAAACATTACAAGCCACACACCTTGTATAATTCACCCCAAATTCTTTTTGATTGCCCCTTGCTAAAGATAGGGTCCATGCGTTCATCATTCGCACTGAGCGCGACTGAAGTCTTGTTTGCTAAAAGAGAGCGGTCCTTGTCGGCCTCGTAGTTTTCGAACTGAGTTTCTGTGGAAGCGGCAAGCTCTTCCATCGTTCCCATGTTCAGCTTTGGTTTCTTGCGCTGAGCTTTCGGCCCAAATGTGTTTGCAAATGGGTCCACTTCAAGCATGTGCATTCGTGTGGTCTATCGTGTTAAGAAAGTGCAGGAGTCAATAACTGGGTGGGCACTCGAAAACAGGATTCATGTTTATGCGAACCTTGGCAGAGTCTGTCAGCAACGACATGGGCAGCTTGTTTTGCCTCAGCAGAAACGTGTATGGGTCATCCGCCTTGTCACTCATGGCTTCACGAAACTGAGCTAGTTCCTTTTGTCCAACGACACGGGTGTTTTCTGAGAGAAGGCATCGTTTCAGGAATATTGCAAATGCAGAGGAAGCCCTGATCTGAACTCACCAAACCATTTCCTGTTGGCATCCACCCGGGCTACGGTGAAGGACTTCTCCCTTGTCTGGAAGGCAGCGGCTTTGATGATGTCACCGGCAGCATTCCTGGTGGCCTTTCCAGACTTGAGCAGGTTCACTTGACGGACCTTGGATGCATCCCGATAGAAGTTGGTTCCTTTGGTGTGGATGACATTGTGCAACTTTCTGTCTGGGGCGTCTTTGGTTCCGGTGGAGGATCGGCCTGCTTGCGCACGGTTCTTTTCCTTTTTGAGAGTTCCCATTTGGAGATTTGTATGGAGTTGTGTTGACGAAAAAAAAAAAGAAAGAAATGTTTTGGGCAGAAAACGCCCGACGTGTTTGACAGCAACGCCAGCCAATCTGTTCTGAACACAATGGAATTGGTGCCCTTGTTTAAGTTTAGAGCACTTTAGAATGCTGGAGCTGGCAGCCTGTTTACTTTGCTGACACGCAGCAACCCCCACACTGGTGTCCTGGATGAGTCTGCCACTCCTGACTGCTGAAAGCACCAGAGCGATGTCCAGAAAACTAGCTTAACTAGAACGCGTTGCCAATGGAAATGCTTCTTTTATGCTTTTGGTAATCTGGAAAAACTGTGGGATCCACATTCTTGTATTGTTTGTGTTGAATCAAAAATGGTTGCCAACAAGAAATTTGCGCCATAGCGTCCGAAAAGCGGAACAGACTTCTGATTATGCAAATATTACTTGAAACTCAGGTATGGTATCCTACCTGAGTTCAGTAGTTGCTCCCCTTAATGTACTTCTGCAATGGATGGCAAGGTGAATGAAGAGAGCCCTTGCCTGGTTGACTTACAGGATTCGTCGCTGTCACATTTAAGCACTTATCAATATATGGCTGTCCGTTGCCAATGAAATTTTGTCCGACGGCAGAAGCAGGACACTTGCAAAATTCCATTCTCCTCCCAGTGTCACGACTGAATTTCCAGCCAGCAACAGTATAAAGCCAGCACTCTGCCTCCCCTGATAGCTACACACCAGCACCCAACAGTATCACACATGCTCCAGCTCATGCTCCTTGCCTTGCACTTTGCAAACACAGTATCAGCTCACGGCTACATGGTCTCTCCTGGAGGCATCAATAACAAGGCAACCTTTGGCGCAGTCCGCGGCTTCGGCGGAAGCAACCCTGACATCCTCCAAAACCCGGCCAACCCAAACAACATGTGCAAGGGACTCCCAAAAGGTCGCGTTGTTCCACTCTCTCTTGGCGGCAATGGCGCCTCGCACTCTGTCGGACTCAGCATCAGCGCCAAGCACCCGGGCCCGTGCAGCATGGAAATCATTGACCCTGCTACCAACAAAATTGTGGAAATTGGAACCGGCAACAACTGTGCTACCCAGGCAGGGAATCGGTTCGACTGGACTTTTACCTTGAAGAACATGGAGCAAGTTACTTGTAACGACTGCATCATGAGATGGGTGTGGAGCTCGTCCAATTTGATTCCTACCGAGTTTTACCAGACTTGTTCAGACATTACGTGAGTTTATTTTTACTTGCCTTCGGTCTGTACGTTGACTGATTCAGACCTTGAATTAGCCTGACCAAAGCTGGTGGCAACAGCCCTGCTCCCCCGCAACCTCCCCAGCCAAACCCTCAGCCAAACCCTCAGCCACAACAGCCTGCCCCTGTTCCAGCGCCAAAACCAAACCCACCCTCTGTACCTAAACCAAACCCGCCACCCCAGCCCAACCCACAACCAACAACCCCCAAGCCAAACCCACAGCCACCCACTACAGGCTCGATCAGCCACACTGCTGCCGACTGTAAGGTTGCCAATGAGTTTCTGTGCGTACAGCAATGCGGCAAAGTCCTGATTCATTGCACTGGAGCTGGCACGGGGGTGGAGACTGGGGCTCTAGACGGAGAAACGGCCGTTTGCAACAACGGTCGTATTGACTTTAAAACAAACTGTGTCGCGAAATCAAAAGATGTTATTTCCTTTACAGACGAGCGTTTTTAGTTCATGTTACAGCAAAGAGAGTTTACCGTTTCATTACAATAAAAGTGCATATTACACGCAAAGGATTTAAGTTGACTGCTCTGTTCCACAAAAAGGATTGCTTGATATCTCGCTCTCGACGGTTGTAAAAATACGCGCTTTTATTTCAAGCCAATCCAAAGCTGGCTCCATGCGTCTTCACTGGGTGAATTCCATTTCAACCGCCCACCCACAGCTTCCCCGAGTAACCCAGAAAAACCCCAAGGCTCATCTAACGCAGGTCGCTGTATGGGCACATCATCAATCTTAAATATCCGAAACCCAGACTCCATCACTCCCACAGTCTCATCCGTCTTCTCTCGCCCAAAGAGAGCCAGTTTAACCTCAAATCCTGATGAAATTCGTTCTTCTACTTGTTGCATCTCTGCCGCCATCTCTTCCACCAGCAAGCTCAATTTGCCAACTTGTTGCGTCGGAATTTTTCGAATCCAAGCAGCAATGTCCAACACTTCTGATCGAATCTTTTTCCGCTCCTCCACAGTCATCACAATATCAGCTTGTTTCCACCACCACGATTGAGTTCGACACGTTAAAAACCACAACACCATTGCTGCTTCCAAAAACGCAAAACTCATGAGCCAGAATTCGCGCGCAACTTGAATATTCAAGTCGCGTTCCTTGAACGTTGTTGGGTCGATGTATTTGCCGTGTCCGTGGTGCAGCCAGTTGCAGAGCTTCGAAATGCATCGGGCGGAGGAGAAGCTTGATTGGAGTATGGAAGTCAAGATTGCCGTGAAAGATGGGTTGCGTCGAATGAGGGAGTGTGTTGGTGTTAAATGGGAGGTGAGGTACAGTCGAGACCGCGAGTGCAGACATATGGCAGAGTGATAGTAGACGCTAAGTAAGATCGTGTCCAGCAGAGATGTTTTGAAGGATGCTTGATTGAATTTGGTGATGATATCGAACGCGATTGTATCGGCGTTGGTCAAGAGCGCTGATGAAGGAGCAACGAGGGATTGAATTCGTTGGAGAGATTGCATAGAATGGACAAAGAAGGCTGAAAAAATGAGTTCCTGCGCAGAGTTCGGCGCTTGTTTATAGTACAGCTTAATCTTTTCGATGGCATCGAGTATTTCTGAAATCAGGCTGAGGGGTGAAATAATATTTGACTTTGAGTCCGAATCAGGAGAGCCGGGCGGTGTTATCAGCGACCCTTCAAACTGATGCGCCCAAAACGGCGCCTTTTTCGCATATTTGACTTTGTTGGATTGAAGCTTAAATCGCTGTATAAAATGCTGCGTCTGCAAAGAAACTTGGAAAACTGCAAGACAAGCAATCAGCACACGTTAAACGCCGTTTAAAAAAAGAAAGCTCACATTTGACGTTTGAATAGATGGCCCAGAACAAAAGACGACGTTCCTCCTTCAAGCGCTGAGGCATGGCATCTCCAAACAGTTCGTCAGGATCGATTAAGAGTTGAAGCGCAACCAAGATTTTGAGCGTGAGCGACGCAGACGTTTCGTTCCATATCCACAACTCGGTCCCTGTTTCGCAAAGATTAACTGACAGTCCCATCAACCCAACGGCAGCATTAAACGTACATCTTTCAAATAAAGTCAGCAAGAACAGAGTCTGGAGGATTGGAATCGTCTTGTCGTGAGCGCAACGGTCTAATGCTTTCCTGGCCTTTTTCGCATATTCATTCGCAAGTGGTCCTGCATTATTTGCCAGACATGCATGCGCACAGATAATGAACCTATAAACACGATGTATTTAGTTTTCACTTGTCGGAGTCTCCTTAACGATCGTATCAATGGAAACGCACCTCAAGCCAGCAAACTGAGAGTAGAAGGACGTCAGGAACGCTGCCGAGTCAACGACACAGAACAAGGAAGCGTTATCTCCGCCAAAGAAGCGCACACACAACCACCAGTCAGCCACGGACGGCGCAAACAGTGGGTCGGCAACGGTGTTGTTGGGGCGAAAGTACAGGCAGTCCACACCGCGGGTCACGCAGCGACTGCATCTGGACTGGGAGACTTCAGACCCGTCGCAGCGGCTGTGGGTCTTCTGGCACCCGATGCATGCGGACTTTAGCTTCTTGGTTTTCATGGGAAGAAATCTCCTTGATTGCTTTTTTGAGTGATTTTTTTTTAAACCATCTCATTTTACATTTTTTGAAATGGTTGTTTCCCCAGCGACTTCAGCACTCAGAGATTCGACGTGAATAACATAAAATGGAGACTGTTTTATTCATTGCAGGTCCTTGTGTTATGCCAGAAACATACTCAAATTGGGAGATATCTAGGACCAACTGGACGTCCACGTGCGTTCGCTATTGGAGCAGGATTTGAGCGGAGAAATATTCGGAAAGTAGGGGTTGGCATTCCCGTTTGGTGTTGACGTTTGCGTTGGTGTTGGGGGCGGGGGCGGGAAATAAATCCGAGCAATGCAAACACTGTCAATTTTTCAAGTGGACAAAATCAAACACCTTGCTCTAGTATTAGCAATGCTGCTCACAATCATGCCTTTCACATCTCTGACTTAAGAAGGCATGGTGGCAGATGCCTCGGTTTGAAATTTCACATTTTGACTGTGTTTGCATTTTCTCGACTTTAAATATTTAAGTAAATGTCTCTGGGTGCTGGTCTTCGCAGTTACTTGAACAGAAGTGCTTCTTACATCCAGCAGGAAGCCAGCAATGGTGCGAGACCCACTCCCTGCGAACTGAACGCACGCTTACTCCTCAATCACACACAGCACTCAAGCTGGACGGATTCAGTTCATGGAAAAAGGATCTGCCCATGTTCCAGCTGAACTCTGTCGAAGCGCTGGAACAGTTTGTGCTTGGTTGCGATGCGGATATTGGAGGTGACTCTCTGTCGATGCTAGCTTGAATGTCGGTGAAGCTCAACGTCAAACTTAGGCCAATCCGAGGCATACTGGGGACACACACCCAGCAACACAGGTGAAACGACTTATGCGCGCAATTGCCCGAATGATTTCTCTGATTCATGCGTTTGAATAGGGTTGTTTTGGGGCAAGCTGGACACGAAGGTGCCGGAAGGATCCAAGTTCGAACACAGCGGCTATGCAGGCATCAAATCAAAAGTAAGAGTTTGCTGTAATGCGTATATGCAATGCAGCAGCGAGATTGATAGTTGTTCTCGTATTTCCCAGGAACGGCCGTTTACTCTGTTTCACCATCCGCGCTTTGACGCTTCTCAATTCAGATATCTCGCTATCCGCTGCAAAGCAGACTCACGGCAGTATTTTGTCAATCTTCAGACAGACAGTATCTATCCTAGCTATACCTGGCAGCACCGTCTGCAAGCAGAAACGCCCGGAGAATGGGAAGTTGTGATGGTAACTGTCACCGCGGAACCTTCGTTAGTCAGTTGACTAAACTCTCTCCCCACCACAAGATACCATTTCGAGACTTTATTCTCACGGCGCATGGACACGTGCAAAAGAACCAGCTGGAGTTGGACCGAACCAAGATTCGAAATGTTGGGCTTTCAATCATGAGACAGGATGGAGAGTTCTCGTTGGAGCTGGACTGGATTCGGGCCGTTAACACCGAACGAACTTTGGGAGATAGGGATATTTTACCGACGGAACGAGGCGCGAACCAAAAATCTGCGCCGTTCTTTGTGGATTTTCCAAAGAAGGGCAACTGAAGTAAAAAAAAAACGGCATATCCAACTCTATTCAAGTTTTGTCTCTCGCAACACTTTCTCCCATCACAAAATCGTGCACGACCATTTCTTGGCCTTTTTATCCGTAGCTGGCAACGAACCCGCCGGCGCCGCAGCGACTTGCGGCCAAGTTGCGCAAACAAATGCATCCAAGTCACTGCAAAAACCAAAAGTCAGAGAAAGGTCATGCAGTAATGCACATTTGTGTAAATCTCAACTCGAAAGCCTTGTCTTCGCTCTCGCCATTCACAATAATCACGTCATGCACACCAGTGTCGGCAAAATCCATCTCCGCTTGAGCTGCTCCCAGTCTCTTTGCAATTGTTTCTTCAGTTTCCGTACCCCTTCCTCTGAGACGGCGTTCCAGGTCTGCGATTGAAGGAGGCCGGACAAACACGAACCTGAAGTAAAAGCAATCGTCACATCACATGTAAGAATGATGAACAGAGTTTATCCCAATACAAGCCCACTCACTTTGCACCCAACGATGTTCCCTTGATCGCCCTCACACCACTCATCTCGACATCCAAGACACAGATACGGCCCACTTTCTGCACAGTTTCGACTGCCGCAAACGAAGTGCCGTAACTGTTGCCCGCAAATTGAGTATGTTCAATGAACGCGTTCGC
This sequence comes from Chytriomyces confervae, assembly GCA_006535975.1. Lineage (NCBI taxonomy): Eukaryota > Fungi > Chytridiomycota > Chytridiomycetes > Chytridiales > Chytriomycetaceae > Chytriomyces > Chytriomyces confervae. Next base: position 9,395 of record QEAP01000283.1, on the reverse strand, counting down.
TTCGAGAAGTCCGGCAAACTCTTCAGCAGACACAAAGTTGTACGCTACACCGTTGACCTCGCCGGGACGGGGTCCCCGTGTTGTGTGCGAGACGGAGAAGCCGAACGATGATGGATACTTGGCAAACAGGCGTTTAAGAAGCGTGCTTTTGCCCTGTCAGGTCGCAGGTGCATGGTTTAAAGGTATGAAGAGCAGCGCAGATGCTCTCTTCTCTCGTTGTTACCACTCCACTTGGCCCACTGATCACTAGCGGTGGTCCGCTTACGATTGGAGAGATTGACATTATTCGTTTTGTCAACAAGTTGAACCCCTTCATTTTCTACGTAAATTATTTACTCCCAAAACACGTGCGCCTAGGTACATTACAGGATACAGGGGAATGTGAAATCTTTGAATGCAGTGCGTGCTTAATTAAAATCCAAAGTTTTTGGTCTGTGGCTCGGTCCCAGTGATCCATCTCACAGCTGTCTGTGTGCCAAAATCATTGCGGCTGTACATGTCGGCATCGCGGTTCTTGTTGAGTTCTTTGAGCTTTGCTTCGAGCTCAGATCGAATCTCAACTTCGCGGCTGATTTGTGTGGCGTATTCACTACGAAGATCCTGGGGTACCAAAAAAAAGACTTAGTCGTTCATGCGAGGAGTCAAGTTCGATCAGCAATATAGGACTCACTGCAACAAGCTTTCGGAATTCGGTCCTCAATGCCTGAGTGGTCGGTGGTTCACTTGATTTCCCACCAAGATTGTTGATGGAAACTTCTTGAACTTTGGTTTGAAGCAAGCTGACGTCTTCTCTGAGTTTGCTAACTGTCGTTTCAAATCGCTTGCGTTCCGCGTCCCAGTCGCCGATACTTCTTGTCATCTGGTAATTGTGTCCAACGGTAAGTTATAACTTTCTGGTTAAGAAAAATTGCTCACCCTTTCATTTTCCTTTTTGTACCGATTCATTTCGCTTTGAATGGCAACGACGCGGATGCCTTGGTCATCGATTTCCTCCAAAAGTTCATTCTTTGCGCGTTTGAGGTCAATAACCGTTTGCTGCAGTCGATCGACTTCGTTTTCCAATTGTCGCAGGGCGTCCTTGTCCTTTGGACTGGCCGCATTCCGAGCCTCAGATACGTCGTCTTGCGCCTGTTCCAACTTCTTTTGCACGTTTTCAAGCTGCTTTCGCAAATTGGCGCTGGTATTCTTTTCTTGGTTCAGTTCGCGTTCAAACTGGGCTCGCTGAGAATCGAGTTTTCCAGAAACGTTCAAATAATCTCGTTCGACTTGCGCCATTTCTGCGCGAACTTCTTCTGCCGCTGTTTCCAAGGCTTTTGATTTCGATGCAGAATCAGCTGCATTCTTTGATGCTTCCTGTTTGAGGGCCCTGACCGCTTCTTCCAAATCATCAATCTCTTCTTGTAATCGCTCGCGGTCTCCAAAGAACTGACTTTTTGAGCTTAAGAGACTATCTTCAGCGCGAGCCAAACTTGCTCTCATGTCTTCGATTTCGTCGCGGTAGCTGTCTTCAAGTTTTTTAAGCTCTGCTCTGTGTTCTGATTTCAACGTGTCCATTTCGTTTTGATGCTGGTCAATCAAATCTTCCTCCAGAATGCGCTTTTGTGACTCGAGTTCTTTGCGCGACGATCGAGTGAGGTCTTCTCGAAGGGATTGCTCCAAGTCCTCTTTTTCCTCCGCATGCTTACGCTGCATATCGGTGATCTGGTCGCGCAATGATTTTTCGGCGGATTCCAGTCTCTCTCTAAACTGCTCTTCAAGAGCTTCTTCGGCTTTTCGAACATTTTTCCGAACTTGATCGTCTAAACCGGAGGAAGAGCTTTCAATCTGGACTTGAAGCTCGGCAATCTCAGCTTCTAAATCTGAGCGAATACGGTCGTTTCTCGCGCGTTCGCGATCAAGCAGTTCTGCGCCGTCAACTTTAAGGGAGGCAGTCAGTTCTTCAAGTTCTTGCTGATGCCGAGCTTCAATCTTGGCCTTTTCTTTCTGAAATGAAGCCTCCAATTCGGCCAGTCGGGACTCTAAATCCTGTCGATCAGCACGTTCCGATTTCAACTCTCGATCCAACTCGCGCATTTTTTTGTCAGAGGCGGCAGTGATGGAATCAGTCGCTTCTTGAATGCGGGTTTTGAATTCTTCGCGGAATTTTGCTTCCAAGTTCTTGACTTTTTTGTCTTGTCGTTCGCGCAGAGCGGCCACTTCCTTGGAGTGTTCAGTTTGTAGAGCCTCAACTTCTTGCCGTGCGTTGGACGAGGAGACGTTGCGCATGGATGTTTCTTGGGTTGCGGATGCGAGTTCGGATTCAAGGCTTTCGTTTTTGCGTTCCAGGAATTGAATGTTTTCACGTAAATCCGTTTCGGTTTCTTGAAAAGATTCGAGCTTGCGGGTTATCGCTTTGAGCTCGCTTGTGGCGTCATCAAGGTTTCGTTCGGTTGCTTTTAAATCGTTTGCCAGAGTTTTGCGTAAATTGTTGACGAGGGATACTTTGACGGCGAAATCTTCAATTGTAAATGTGTTGGGATCGTCACCGCGCTCTTTGCCATCGTTGGATTTCGATTTCAGCGATGCAATGGAGGGTATATTTGCCCAAATCTCTTTCAGCCCAACCAACTTGCTTTCGGGGATTTTATCGCCTGCCTTTTTCATTTGCCGTTGCATGTTGCTGAGTTGGTTCTCGGTTTCGTCCAGATTCGCTTGCAAATCGCGCACTTTGTTGCGTTCGGTTGAAAGCTGTTCCTGAACACGCTCCTTTTCATCGGTGACTTCTTTGATTTGCTGCATCATTGCTGAACGGGCGTTATCAGTTTGCTGAATGCTTTTTTCCTTCAAAGAGATAGATTCTGCTTTCGAAAACCGGTTTCGCGAGTCATTGGCTGTCCTGCTGCCAAGCTCTTTCAGCTTTGATTCGAGAACATCGACTTGTTTCCTCAACCGTCTTTCTTCCGATGAGTTTGAAGACCTCTCGGCGGAAACAGCGTATGCTTCATTGATTGTGACAGTGACTTCAAGCTGGTTTGCAACTTCCTCAAGCTCACTCAACAAATTCGTGATTGTCCTATCTTTTTCGTCCATGCCGCCAATTTGCTCATCGAGTTGTTCTTGCGCGTCGCCGAGTTGCTTTTTGACAGTAAAAAGTTCATCTTGCAGTCCCCCGTTCTCTGCACGCAAGGTGGCCAAATCCAACTTTAACCTGTTCATGTCTGAATTTGCAGTCTGCGGACCACTTTTCAAGTACTTGACATCATCCTCCAAATTCCTCAACTGCCGCTCACTGTCCCGCAACTTTCGCTCCATTTTGCGGGACAACTGTTCTTCAGCGTCCAACTTTTTTTTGACAGATTCAAGTTCACGTTTTCGAGGATCCGCGTCAGATTCAAGACGTGTGACGGTGGATTTAAGGAAAATTATTTCGCGCTCGTATTCTTTGACTTTTGAATCGGAGGATGCGAGTTTGGTTGCGTTTTCTTGCGCTTTTGAGAGTGTTTCGTCGAGCGTTTTTGTTCCTGTTGAGGATCCGTTTTTTGCAGCGAAGCGGAGAACTGCTGCAGTGTGCTTTAAAACAACTCGCTCCACTAAATACAATAAATCAGTCAATAAATAACCACCAAACATAAAACAAGCGATTAAACAAACCTTCCATCAGTTTCGAACACGCCTTGAACAAGTCACTCGCAATCGCATCCACTTTTTTATTTGCAACGGCAAGCTGATCTGATGATGCTGCGTCTCGATCCGTCCCACTCGCAAGCGCCAGCGCAGCTTCCCGGATTTTGGTTTCTAGCGTCAACCGATTCTGAAGTACACTCACTTGCCCTGTTAAAGTGCTCAGCTCTTTTCTGCGTTCTTCGAGTTTATCAGGACTGAGCACTTTAAATTGCTTGCTGTCGGATAATGCGGATGGTATTAGCTGTGATGGATCTGCTGAGTCAAATGCGGTTGTTTCGCTTTCGTCTGTGCTGAGACCAGCTGCACTGCCTTTCCGCAAAATCCGGCCTTTGCTAGAGCTTTGTTTTGATTCGTCCACCGCTGATGCGCCCATTTTTCGTCGCGAGGAGCTGGTTTCATACACCGTTGATGATTGAGTTTCCTCTCGAGTTGGGAATTGTGCAGAACTGGCTTCACTGTTTTTTCTGCTATATATCCCACCACCGGCTCCAAGCCGCGGCATCAAAATAGTGTCACTGTTGAGCCGATCCGCGCTGCTTTTCCGACTTAACGGAGTCCCCGCACCACGCGGGATAACGATGGTGTCACTGTTGATGTTTCGGTCATCGCTATTTCTGCGACTCAACATCCCACGTGGTATCAAAACAGTGTCATTGTACATGGGACCATCAGCGTCGGCACTGTTTTTGCGAGTATTGGGGGCGCTGCGATTACCCACCACGTCTTCGCGATCATTTTGAGAAGGTTTCGGTGTTCGAGGAAGTGTTTGCCGTTCTTTTGATTCCGGAAATGGGTCACGCTCTTCCCTGTCCCTGTTTCTGTCGCCGTCTTTTTGCCTCTCTTTCTCCCTATCTCTGTCCCTATCTCTGTCTCGATTCCTTTCTCCGTCCCTGTCTCGAGTCCTATCCCCGTCACGATCCTTTTCCCGTTGTTTATCTCGAGGCTGATCTCCTCGTTCACCGCGCTCTCGATCCCTTTCGCTCCTTTCTCTCGGCCTTTCTTTTGAATCCTTTTCTCGAACTCGATCACCACGATCAAGCCGCTCTCCACTCCCACCAGTACCAGTGCCCGGTTTTCGACCTCCACTTCCACCGCGTCCAGCGCTGGTGGATCGGCTGTTTGATGCAGAAGACAGTGGCGTTGCGGGTATGTTTTTCGAAGAACCACGAGGCATAATGAGAACGGTTCCACCGGATCGATCGCTGGATGCAGCAGGGGATGCGGGTCGGTCGTCACGTGAATAGTCTGATCGTGGGGTCTAAAATAAAAAATGGGGACGGTTCAAAAACATTTTTTCGCCCCCTCATTCAACATTAACAAGAGATTCTCACCTTGCTGCTGATTTTGATGGATTCGTTGAGAGTTGTGTCGGGGTTCGCTCTTCTGTCTGATTTTGGCGCAACAGGTCGCTCGTCATCGGATGAATAGAGCTGTGTTTTTTGGGTGAGGGGGATATGGGTGTTGACATGTTTTAGAGTGAGTTCTTATTCGATAGGGAATGTTCGAGAGCTTCGCTGTGGTTGGGGGAAGTGTCTTACAGAGTCTGGGGTCTCTTTTCTGCGCTGTGGGAAGAGAGAAGAGATGTGAGTACGACGATGCCTATCAATGTAGTGCAGTTGAAGACATGGGGCTGCTGGGACTTGGGTACTTACAGCCGACATGTTGGTGCAGGAGACTGCGCAGAATTCAAAATGAGTTTGTGACGGATGAAGGACTGAAAAATTCAATTCTTGGATCCGTTGAGAAATTCGCATCCCCCAAGCTGCTTAGAAGCAGCATCCGTGTTCTTGCTTCCTCCTGCCTGGCCCGATCAGGAGGGGCGGCTGAGGGTGACTGATTGCTGTCTGATCACAGCGAGAGTATTCACAAGAACAACGCTTTTATTCCACTACGAATTAAACTTGAGAGACACGCTGTTGACGCAGTGTCGCTCGTTTGAGTCGTATTTGCGCGTGATTTCCTCGCCCTTGAACACATGACCGAGATGGCCGTTGCAGTTTGCACACGCAATCTCGGTGCGCACCATTCCGAATGCCGTCAAAGAAGGCCAGCCAGCCTGGCAACATAAACGCATGATCAGTATAAACAGGGGGCATTGCTGAAGAGGGTGCTCACACCGCCAGAGTCGAATTTGGTCTTAAACTTGTACAGCGGCACATCACAGCCAGCGCTTGGAGAATGAAATGCGAAACAGCGTAGAGACAAAACACACACCTTCGGCGCTGTGCTTGTTGTACTGGCCGGTGCCTGGCGCCTCAGTGCCCTTCTCACGAAGCACGCGGAATTGCTCCCTGCTCAATGCAGCTCTCCACTGCAGATGCAAATGGTCAGCGTCAAAGGAATCAACAAGATCGATCGACGCACCTCTTCCTCGGGCTAGTTGACACTCATTATAATACGCGCTGTTGAGAAAGATGCTGCATGTGTTCTGAAAAGAGGCGGTGCCAAGACTGTGTTCTTGAAAAGATTCTTCGCATGATTGCAACTCACTTATTTTATTTCAGATCTTCTTCCTGGCTGGGTATGACTCGTAATACTTGTCGTGGGCCCAGCGCCCCGAGTCTCGCCTCGATCCAGACGATTCACCTCTTCGACTACTGCCCCCTCTGCGCCTGCCCACCACCTTTGCCCTGGGCAGATACTCACGCGGTATGTTCAAGATGGTAAATGCAGTGCATGGGACTCCGTATGTCGATGATTTGTGAGGACACTGATCCCCAAAATGGCTGCTGGAAGCGCATTTATAACAGGCGTAAATAAACTCTGGTGATGCATCACCGTGCTTCCGCTTTGTTGATGGTTTCAGTTTGTAAGTTCTCCACAGATTTGGGCAGTTCTGTTTGTGTTTTGATGCAATGAGTTTCTTTTTTCTTTCGCGTTTTGAGAACGGTGTCTCACATGAATCGAGTGCAAAGTGCTTCTGCACACATCGCAGTATTTCTTGTTGAACGATCTGTTCGGACACAGCTGCAGACAACTCTGGGTGTCAGTCTTAACCGCCAAACTCGTGAAAACACTCACATCTTTGACATGGCCCATTCGAAAACACGAAAAGCAGACATCCGACAGTGGACACTTTGTGGGATCGTGATCTTTCTGGCACAGCAGGCATTCAGTTTCCTAGTGGAGCATGTTAAACACGTTCATGCCAAAAAACAACTGGGAATGCGAGCGAAACCTTCTCCTTGCAGTCCTTCGGCAGATGCCCCGTTTTCCTGCAGAAAGAGCATTTACGCGCTTCGCCAGCGTAGTATCTGTTTGCACCTCCGACTGTGAACTCAGTGTCCTGTGTAAAGTGTGTTAAAAACTTGACCGAACTTGACCCGTCCTGGTACTCACATCATTCACTTCCTTCAGATCCAGACCAACAACAGCAACCACAGCGTCCTTCTTTGCTGCTTCGCCCTGTGACGACGCTCCATCGCAATCATCGGCCTCTGTTTCAATCAGTCCCTCTTCACTGCTGCTGCTTTTGCTGTCACTCTCTTCGTCCTGCTCGTCGCCCTCCTCAACGCCGCTTGCATTCGGCCCAGATTCTTCAACAGCAGTTCCGCTTTCGATGTAGTTCAGGAACTCGGCCTGGCTGTCGACACTCTCAGTGTCGCTGTCCATTTGATTGGTATATTTATTGCTTCTTTCATCTGCTGCACGCATATTTTACACATGTTATTCGAACTCAGTCTCCACCACGGCAAGCGATTCTGCCGGCTTGCGCTGTTCCTTTTCGTATATGTGAACACCATTAAACAGGTACCTTTAGATAATTTGGAAACCCCATCCAAAATATTAACACGCATGCAAGCACCTGTAAACGCAGAAACACCAAAGCCCGTAATTCAAAAATTATATCCCAATCCTGCACAACCGCACAATTGACCGATGCGAAGCGGCCACTCAAACAGTCCGCGCCTTTTGATCCTGCGCTCAGAACCAATGCAATGAATCTCGTCTCTTTCCGAGTGGCTTGCAAACGTTGCGAACCCGCGCTTGATGGATTTTAAGCTTTCAAGGCTTGAATAGCGGAATGGGGACACCAGATACACAGTCAGATAATTTGTCCGAAATTCAATTCTGACGCTTAGATCTCTTTCAAATCCTCCGTCCCTGCTGCAAGATTCAGTTCCACCCCCCGCCGCTGCACATATGCCTGTCTTGGATCCTTCTCTTTCCGGCATGAGTCTGGACGAAGGGAAAATCAAAAATATCATGAACGACATCTTGCATACAAACACCTCCGCCATCATTGCGGCAGATACCGGAATTCAGCAGCAACAGCAACAGCAACCTCCATCAACCAATAACACCTTCCTCGCGTCGCAAAATGGAGTCGTAACCTCATCCGCGGCTGTCGCATATACCACATACCAAGACGAAGGTCAATCAAACTGTCGATACCATACATGTCGATGATGGACCATCGGGCAACGACGATGAATCCAGAAGCAAACACGGTGCATTAGTTAAGCGATCAAGGAATCCCTGACGATGTTAAACTGGAAATGCCAGCGGGAGCTTTTGCGGAGTATTTTGCAGCGGTCGTCGGGACAGAACAAAGGAGAAGAGCATGAACCCATCACAGGACACAATGTGAATGGGAGTGATAAAGACAACGCGAGGAGAGACGAGTTTGCGGAGGAATGTTCACGGAAAAGAAGCAGGAGAATCTTTAAGCGCAGCGCCGCTGTTTCTTGTTCTTTTCATTGTTTGAGGCTGCTGTTGTCTTGTGGTAAGCGCTTTTTCGGTATTTTTTGCCAGTGTTTTGTTAACCTCTTTAACTGCTGATTTGCCACAACAAGAACACTCCCATTCTGGTGGCACATCTAAACAACGCCGGTTTCTTGACAACATGACCGCTAGCGATCGCCAATCCATCCAAAGCGAAATGCGCGAGATTTCACAAGCACTTTCAAAATTGAAACAGGCTTCCATCGACACAAGAGCCTGGCCAGATTGAGCATCGATTTGTACCAAATGGCACCCACCGAAAACAGTGGAAATCGATGGAGAAGCTGCGCAAGCAGTGGATACTGCAGATGCCGCTGATAACACGCGCCCGAAAGGCACCAAACTATTTGAAAACAATCTCGAGTGCGGAATGACGGTTGCGATGAGTCTTGTGTGAAAGAGGAGCATGTGGACTGTGCTGGAAGGTGGGGGTTGCAATAACGAAGCCATTTACAAGGGAACCGTAGGTTTATTTGGGGTTGCTTGCGTTGCGCGTACATGGAATGTCGTGGCTGGCACGGAACTTGGTTACCTCCAAACAGGACACGCGCAACAGATTCTTTTGCGTGGCTAAGGGCTTAATAAACAGTATTCTGTGAGATGCCATGTTTTTATTCGGGCGTCCCAAGTTCTTGCTACATTGACAGAATCAGCAGGGGGTCCCTCTCCCCCACTTTGATTCTGATTCTGAACCACCCCACCAGTTCCCTGACGGAATCCTCCCATGGAGACTGGGAAGCCATGTATGTGCAGTGCAAGGAGAAGAGCGCTGCAGTGGTGAGTTATGGGTTGCCAGTTGCGCACCTTAACACGGGTTGTCGGGTTTTGCTGGTGTCGCCGTTTGGGTCACGTGGGGCCCCTTGTTTTTGCTGTTCAAGCAAGAGCTCTTGTTGTGCAACGTGTTAACATTCAGCTCCTCTGAAGCCCCTCGCTCCCTCCCCCTCCCCCTCTCCCTCTCCCTCGCCTCTCTCACTGCCACCTCAGTCACTCTCTCCACTCACACCGTC
>QEAP01000282.1:0-33889 GCA_006535975.1 Chytriomyces confervae | reverse complement strand
TACATGGGTTGCAGGGGATTATGGGGAGGTTACTATGTGGGGTAGTCTGTAGTAGGGTAACTGTTGGGGGTTTTCATGTTCAAAGGAGTGGGTCTGCTATCTTGGCAGGTCCGATCCACACGCGCGTGGTTTCCAACTGTTTCACTGAGGATTCAGAAGCTGTTGCATGGACTCAGTCTTTGATTGAGAACCCACAATGAAATGGGCAATCATAAAACGTTTCGTCATGTTTATTTGCAACAAAGATCAACTCAAGAATTGCTGGGAGCTCGTTGTTGAGATGGTTGCCATCCAGACCCGCCTTGCGCTGCTGGCCCGGAGCGATTCATTCGGTTTCCCGCCATTGGGGAGAAATTGTCACTCTCTGATCCTGTCCTTGCCACCATTGGTCTCGGTCCGCCAACAGTGGCGGATCTTGCTGCAAACCCACTCGTACCGCTCGAAATTGCACGACTATCAACACTGCTACTTATCTCTTGAACACTGCCGGCACCGACAACTCGCTTTGACCGCATGATGTCAAGCACTCCAACGGGAACTAGTCCTTCCATACCAGCACGTGAACTGACTCCTGCCCGATGCGCGCCGGCTCTTTCAGATGCTGGGTTTGTTCCTTGCTTAACTAGTTTCACAAGAGCCCAGCCACCAGCATCCACCCGTAAAATACGCACTGTATCGTCTTGGGAGCAGGACATATCATTAGGCGAGGATGCAGTGAAATTGTGAATTACTTGAACTGTGGCGCCTGGACCATAGAAGTGAGTGCACAGATGGAACAAACTTTTTGAACTTACCAACGCCACACCGATCGACGAGTTTGGGTACAAACCCAAATTGTGGCCCCTTTGCTGCTGCTGCTTCAGTATTATTCGCCTTGATTAATGCAACTTCATCGAAATCGCCGAATCCCAGTTTGGGAGGGCCCGGCCGACCATTTGAATTTGAATTGGGCCCACGTTTCAGGGATATGTTTCGTGGGAGGGAACCGCTGGTGTTGTTTCGAGACAATGAATTAAATTGCTCTGAAGAACTTCCTTGTTGTGGTTCTGCTGCTGCTGCAATGGATGCCGCCGTTTCTGAAACGGATGTTTGAGTTTTGGAATGGGTGGAAATTGGATCAAAGCAGCAAACCTTTTGTCACGCCAGGTGCCTGCCACCACTTAAGGGTAGTGATCTGAGCAGCTTTTGACTGGTTGAAAGCAGACTGCTTAGGTTGGGCTTCTTTCAAAGGGGTTACATTTGAGGAGCCTTCACGATCGAGCGAGTTTGCGTTAACGTGAAAGTTCGAACTCAAGCGCAGTGTGTAATCGATAGGTAGAGGAGTGACAACGGATGTAGGAGCTGACAGGGGTTTGCCCGTCGCACTGAGTTCAAAGACTGGGAGCTCCTCTGCAGAGGGCCTTCGTCCAATCAGATTTGACTTCAAGCCCAGATTCGATGTCATTGTGGCCATTCTAGCTAGAGTAGATGGCCCCGTGTTTGCCGGGATGTTAGACTCCTGCGCAGTTGGCGCTCGTTTGGTGCTCAAGCCGCGGAGGAGTTGCATAGATGTGATTTTGGTAAAGTTTCACATTAATTTAACTTGGGGACATCACTTCAGCGATTGCAGTTCACGAAAGGACTGTGTTTGAAACAGCATCGGTGGGCGCCGTTGTGAAGAATAAAATGGCGCTGGAGGTCAATGCGCGCCGAGATAAGCTCAGACATTGTTCTCGACCGGCCGAAGAAGGTTGTTAGACTTCAGCGCTTGGAATGACGACATGACACTGCCGTCCCTTAAACGCCGGTGTCTTCACAGGCAACGTGTTTGTTGCTGTGGTGTACCCGCGGGACTGGGACCACCCACGTTGCTTGTTGCCTTCATGTCAAGGGCGTTATTGCCGGAAAAGCACTTGTTTGATCTGATTGAATTTTATCAAAGGAAAGGCTCCAAATTTTGCACGTTTTCGAAACTGGCGCAGCCGAAGCCAAGTGCAATGACCCGTGCCGACGAAGAGACAGAGACTGGGCCGGACACAGGAACGGAGGCGGCTGCAATGGCGGGCAAGCACTCCGTGGGCCTGGTGGGGCCCGGCTCGACCCCAGCGGCGGACTCAGCCGCCCAATCAAACGACGCCCCACCAGCCATCCAATCAGAAGCCGTGGTCCATGCCGGCTTGCATTCTCTTGCGTATTCAGAGACCCAGCCATCGAATTCACCAGCGAAGCACCTGTCGAATCAACCTGTGAAGGATCAAACCCCTTTGGGACCGGCGTCGAATTCGCTTGAGTCCCTCTTAACCGCCGCAATTGCCTCCAATCATCTGCAGAACTCCAGCAGTGACGTACTGGCTGGGTCTCCCCTTGTCGAGTCAGATGGACCGACCCCTGTTTCAGTGTTGCCGAACCCTATTTTGTCCACACTGAAATCATCCCATGAACTTAGTTCGCCAACCGTTGCTTCTCCAAATCTGCCAAGCGCGCTAACACAAGCCAGTAACCCTTCTTCTAATCCGGCGTCGGCATTAGAGTCTCTGCTGGCTCCATCACAGGCCCTGGCCTCTGCACCCTTGGCGCCGAACCAAAAACCCATCATGCCGAAACCATCGTTGCCAGATCTCATTGTATCTTTATCTCAAGTTCCAGTTCATCCGTCTTCAGTCTTAACTCCACTTACTGAACTCCATGTGCTTTCTCCTGCTGCCACGTTCCCCTCACCCACGGCTCAAATCACAACAGCTCCATCTACGGCGCCTCAAAGTGCTAGTGCCCTTGAGTCTCTACTGGCTCCTTCTGTGGCGGCGAATGAAGCCTTAGCTAGCGCGAGAATCGATGGCTCCGCCCCACCCCCGCCCACGAAAAATGTGTCTGTGAAACCTTCCCTTTCAAGTTTGGTTGCTGTGGCTCTCTCTCAAGTGACAGGTCCTTCCACTGCCACTATGTCTGCTGAATATCTTCAAGGTAAGTTTTAAACTGCACAAAGTGACAAAGACGCATAATTGACTTCCAACTTCCAGTCACGGGGGCAAGTGCACTTGAATCTCTTCTCGCACCATCGCTGACTGCAACAGATGCATCCGCTAGCAGTAAAAGTAAAGCTGTATCGACTGCTGTGCCTGCGATCCATTCGGCCACCCTTTCAGATATTGCTGTCACAAAATCGCACGTTTCAGTTGCTGCAGGATCTGCAACTGTGTCTCCTCTGCATGATGGAAGTATTTCTCGGGAAACTACAGTTTCCGCGGTAATCTCAGCATCCTCATCTACAATTTCTGCAACTACTCCTATCACGTTACCGAACTCTTCTGCAGCAGCATCTGTATCAACAGCTCCAGCAATTCGACCTCCGTCAGTCCGCCTTCAACCATCGTTATCGAGATTAACCGTACAGCACCAACTGCAACAGCAAAATCAATCTGCACAATCCCCTGCATTGGAGTCTCCACGACTGGTCAAAGAACTGCCGCAGGTTCCTCCAACATATTCGGATCTTTCAAGTGCGCCAAGCATGTTGTCAAGTGGAATTGGCAGCAGCAACGCGTCAGTGCCAGGCCCTGTAGAAGAAGCCGCGCTTTCGACCCCTTCATCAAACTCGTTCACAATTCATAGCGTCTCTGAGAGCGTTGAGCCTGTATTTCTACCAGAAGCCAAGTCATTGATGCAACCACAGGTTATGCAGCATCATGTGGCGAAAGGAGTTCCTGAGTCAACTCACTCGCCTCAGCAGTCTCCGCCGCAGCTTCCGCCACAGCCACCGTCAACTCCGCAGCCACAACCACAGCCAGCTGTAGTTCCACCGCTAAGCGCCAATATTCCTGTCACTGCAGCAACAGCAACGGTGACATTTCCTGAATATCAGAGTGGGATTGTCCCTGCAGGTAGTCTGGGTGTGTCAAGTCTGAAGCCGGATTTTGAGCTGCCTGTCCGTGGGGTGCGTACATTGCTAAAACTTTATCTCGAAGCTAAATCTGAGAATTCTCAATTTCAGATCCACGACTTTTTGTACCCAAAAGATCCTCTCCATGCCAGTCTTACTGCTCAAATATCCTCATGGCCCGTCACGAAGTCAGGCTTTCTTTTCCGTAGAGATCTTAACACCGTTCTTCGAAGCAACAGCCATGCCGCCGCAGCCGGAAACGCGAGTAATTACAGTAGTTTGTTTCCCAGCGTTCGTCCCACTACATCGACACTTTCGAACCTCAGCACAAATAGCGCAAACAGCGCGAATGGGGGTGGCAGTGGGAGTGGGAAATTTGGACGAGGATTCATGAACATGCTGGCCGGTGGCAGTGCCTCTGGTGCCGGTGGAGGGAATTCGTCAGGAAGGAGAGGCACTGTCGGATCCGTTGGCGTAGATTTATCGCAGCAAGGTGTTTACATGGATGCACGTAGCCCAAGTATTGCGAGCACTTTAAGTTACAATGGCTTAAGTGGAGGTGGTACCTTAGTTGAAGACGAAGAAGACTGGGCGTTGTATTATGTGGAAGTTAGAGGCCGGTACATGGTGTTTTATTTAGTTTTACTCGGAATTGCTGGTCCATCGGGGAACAGTGTAAACGGAAGTAGTGGGGGTCAACCAGAGACTGTGCTTGAGAAGGAAGAGGATGAACTAGAAGCCAAAAATGGAAAAAGAAGTAGTGGCATTTTTGGGCAGCAGCAACCGCAACAGCAGCAACCACAGCAAAATCAGCAGCATGGTTCAAGTGGGAGAAGGGGCAGTCAGTTTAGTTTTTCCACTGTCAAAGAGAAGCCACAAATGGGACTGAATAAGGTAAATTTTTTTGGTGATTGAGTGTTGCGGCCTGAGCAACTGCCTCAACATTTGAATCGTTCGCAGATATTTTCCGAGTTTACGAACATCAGTCGTCGCACCAAAGCTGCGGCCCAAATTTTGTACAACCAGAATTTAAAGCGACCATCGAGCAGTGCCGACTTCAGACTGCGTGTAACCAATCACAGCCCCATTCCGCCGGCAACGTCACTCTCTGGCGGATCTAGTGGACCTGGCGTCGGAGGATTTGGTGGAAATGGAGATCGAGCCATGTCTGGAGGCGGAGTGGATCACCGACGACTGAGCACGGATAGCGGTAGATCTCTATGGAGCACATTGTCCCCCAATGACATCAAAAATGCCCCCGTAAGTTCCATCATTTTCGTCGATAATGTGGCCTAACAATTCTAATTTACAGCGGATGCTCATTCACTACATCCCTCTTCACTTGTCCTCATTTGAATACGTATTCACCCGCGGAAGCGTTGCCACTCCAAACTTGTCCACGCACAGCCAGATGTTCTCTACTTTCACAGACTTACCCTCCCCACCCCCAGCAACCAACCTTCCCACTCACCTCAGTCTCTGTGTGCGTGTTGGCATTCCATCCCCACTTGACACAAATCCAAGCGGAAAAGAGGAGCGGCTGATGCTTGACATCGTTGACGAACTCACCTGGGACTGGAACCCAAATACCCCAACAGGAGCTGTCGCAACCTCAACCGATACCATCTCCAGTGGACACAGTATTGGATTATTTGGATCACCAAAGCCTTCAGCCACAGTTAAGAAAGCTGAGCTGGACGAATGGGTTTCTGCTGTGAAGGCCGTGAGCTTACTCTCATTTGATCCAATGGTCAGCACGTATGGCGTCTGGGAGCAACAACAACTGCAGGCTATGAGCCGGGTTGCGACTTCTGGGAGCGGGGTTGGAGTGTCAAACCGTGCCTCGAGCGCGAGTATTGGAAGTCTTGCGGGTGGCAGCGGAAATGGTATTTCTGGTGGCGGTGCAGGTTTCATTCAGAGAAGCTTGACCAGACTGTCCTTTGGTATGGGAGCTTCGGAAAAGAGGGCGAATACGGGAAGTCCGACCTTAGTTGCAGGCACTTTGCAAAGCCCTGCCGAAGTAGCATCTGTGGGCTGGTGGCATACCAGTGGAGGAGGTATGGGAGCCAATGCGGCTGCCGGTGGAGCGTCTTCAAGTAATACCAGTCTTCGGTTAGGACGAAGAGGCAGTTTCTCTGCTCAAGAGTTTCCGGGAATCATGAATCCAGACATGTCAATTTACAGCACGTCTCCAAGTGCGCACGCCGGTGGCGAGATGCTCCAGCATAAGGGGTCGTTTCCGAAGATTTTTACCCGGGGTAGCGGCGCAGTATCTGCCGGCGTATCTGGAGGATCGAAAGCGGACATATCTGAAGCTGAATCTCTTAAAACCGAACTTAAAATAGGGCTGTCAAGTCCGAAACGACTGATAAGCGATGAGCAAGCGGGATTAGCCGCGGCGAATGGTCAGAATGCTCGATTACGTGGTCCACACGCCTTTAAACCGTGGGAACCAAGTCCATTGAGCCCTCCCCTTGCGCCTGGCATGATCAAAACCGCATCTGGATTCAGTTGGAGAGATCGCGGCAAAAGTGATCCCCCAATCTATGACCCAAAATCGACTTTCTCTACGGATGATGTGGCGGCAGGGGAGCAGCCTGCGATGCCGCTCCCAAACGGCGAAGATCTTCAAATTGGACGAAAGAGAGCAATGAGTCACGGCGTGGCCGTTCCTGGAGATTTTGGTGCACCTGTTTCATCATCAGCAGATGGACGCAAATTCTTCCACCTGTTCAATAAGAAAGACAAGGAAGGATCAGATGGGGTTGCGGGTTCACATGGCGCTTCTGTAGCACTGCCAGCTGCAGGAAAACCTCCGTTGGATGAAAACGTGTATGTTGCGCCATCGAAACCTGTGCCCACGCGCCCATCGTTGCTTCCTTTTGGATTTGGAAGCAAATCAGGAATGAAGAGGGCTGAAAAGAACACAGGAGTGAATCTTGGCATCAAGCGGAACGCAACTATTCGAAGCAACGCCAGCAGTTTACGTAAAGTGGTTGCGAAAGGGAACAAAGATGTTAAACGAGAAAGTGTGGGTACATTTGCCAGTGCGAACGGAACTTACAGGAGTGGTCTGGAGTGGACAGGGGATGTTCCTTTGATTGTAAGAAAATGTGTCCGTCTGATTGAAGAAATTGGTAAGTCTGATGGTCCAATACTTCTCATCGAGTTTCTATGCTCACCACGTATTGTGTACCTCATCCACAGGACTGGAGACGGAGGGAATCTACCGTATATCAGGAAGCATGCTCACAATTCAGAAACTGGAGCGACTGTTTGAGAACGACCCAACGCGCGTTCACCTGCATGCGCCTTCATATAGCCGAAACTTGGCCTCGTTGAATATCCCATTCATTGCTGACAGCCCTCGAAGGCGTGCTGGATCGCGTCTTTCACTCACAGATACCATATCTTCTTCGAGATCCAGTCTGGATGCCGAAGCTCTTTCAGCTCTTGCGGCAACTGGACCCATGTCAAAAATAATCGAAATGGGAGGCTCCAGCCGTGTTGGTGTTGTTCGCAGTGGCCCTGCTGCATCTTCCGGAACGGCTTTGTTGCTTGGTAGCGGAAGTCCTTCATTGGAGCAGTCCCGCGGCAGAAAACCAAGGAAAGCGGGCGAATTGCCAAATTCGGCAGACTTGGGAAGTGGGGCCATTTACGACAATGACGTGCACGTTGTGACAGGCGTTTTGAAATCTTATCTGAGGAAAGGGATGGCACCAAGGAAAGAGCCTGTAACCACTTTCGAGCAGTATGAAGCGTTCGTTGCTGCAGCTGGTGAGGCTTTTTTTCTCTATGTATTAGCTACTGTCGCTAACTTTCTTGGGATTTCCAGTCATTACGGATTGGACGGAACGCATGACAGCGATTCAAGATATTGTGCATCAACTACCCACCGAAAATTTCGAAACCCTTCGTTTTATCTGTCAGCACTTAAAACGGGTGGCAAGTTTTGAAAGTGCCAACAAAATGACAGTCAAGAATCTGAGCATCATTTTCGGTCCAACAATGCTACGCCCTCCGCCGCATTTAGATTCTCTTCAGCGATCAATGTCAGATATGCCAAATCAAGTCTCCATCATGGATACCTTGATTGATTACGCAGACTGGGTGTTTGGTCCAATCGAGTTTGAATCTCAAGACCCCGAAATGGAAATCGACGAATCAGTCGGGGCGCGATCGCAATTAAGCCCGCGCGCAAGCATGATTAGCGAAGATGAAAGCTTCGCACCGCTCAACTTCAACAAGCGGTCCTCTCGTAACCCTTTCTGGCACAGGCAGAGGCTTAGTGACGGGGAGAAGGACTCGATCGCGGACGTGTTGGACTTGATTCCTTTGGAAGATAGCAGCAGTCGGATACCAGATGATAGTATTCGCGGATCAATTGATGGAAGTCAGCATGGAGGGATGGACTTTGGGGAGTACGGTATAGACGATAGCGATTATCCGGATGATGATGACTATTTTAATGAAACGCTCGGGGATGGAATCGCTGCGGCGAGTTTTGTTCTTCCACCCATGAGTACCGCAAAGGCTTCGTCACTGAAGCCATCGCTAGAGGACATAAGTGTTAAAGATGATGCGGCGTCAATTTCCGCAGCGTCAGCCGCCGAGGGGGTCAATACGGTCGCAGGAATGAGTCGTCAAATAGATGACAAGAAGGCACGGCGACGCGGTCATATAGTTTCAGCCGTGCTACTGGATTCTGTCAACAAAATCGTGATTTCAAACCAAACTGGACTGATGAACGAACTGCGGGATCTTGTTGACGACCAAACGACAGGCGGTCCGTCGTCGCAAGGATCGATTCCAGTATCCCCGTCCAGTTCTGTATGCGGGACAGGGAGCGTCAAGTCTTCAGTAAGTCGCAGGAAGAAGCTAAGCACCGCGTCATCTTCATTTTCGAACGCAGCTGCTGCCAGCGCATCTCAGCAGCAAGCCGCAGGCGATAGTGTCCATCATGTTATTTAGTCGTTACTTTTTTTTGAACATCATTTCCATTCTTTCATCTGCTTTTTACTATTTGAAGTTTCCGTCATAAAGAGTATCGTGAGTCTTTGTAATATTAAGTCTATTGGACCTACGTGTCAAGATGAATGGCCTTGAGGAGCTGGAGTGCGTGATGTGATGGACAGCAACGTCGAGAACCGATACCATCATCAACGACGCGATTCTGGACGTTCCTCATCAACCCCGTACTTTGCTTCGGTAGCGCGTGAGGTGAAAAAAAAACTCTGGTCTGACTGGCACTCAGTGAGTTTGAGGACCGTAAGATCGGTATGGTCTGTCGGTCGTTCTTGCTTCAAGGTGGAAAAACGCCAAACTCTGGTGGTCCCTTTTGGCTTGCAAGCAAGTCTCAACGAAGGTGCTGCAGTCGCAATCCCCCCCTGAGAACTTGAAGTTGTGACGGTAGTCGCAGCTTGCAAATGCTTATCAGCTGTTGAGTAATCAGAAGTGAATCATCACAAAATGAACGAAATGACAGTTCCGAAAGAAGAAACCTGAAAAGAAAAAAAAAACCGAAATCTGAAAAAAAGCCATGGTTGGAAAGGGAAAAGTGTGTCTTGCTTACAGCGGCGGTCTCGACACGTCGTGCATTCTTGCATGGCTGCTGGAGGAGGGCTACGAGGTTGTTGCGTACATGGCGAACGTGAGTCAAGACTGCTCAAGCCCCCGTTCCGTTTGTCCAAAACAGCAACGCGCACAAACTAAACCCCTCTCACACACTAGATTGGACAAGAGGAAGATTTCGAAGCTGCGCGCGATAAGGCCCTCAAGATTGGTGCAACAAAAGTGTACATCGAGGTGCGCTTGCCATTTTGCTTTATCTCCCAAAATCTTATCCTTTTTTTGTTTTGCTGACACAAAGAACTTATAACAAAACTCGTGCAGGACCTTCGCAAAGAATTTGTTGAGGGTGTTGTCTTTTCGGCCGTCCAAGCCAACGCGCTGTATGAGGGCGTTTACCTGCTGGGCACTTCGCTCGCCCGGCCGGTCATCACTAAAACTCAGATTCGAATTGCAAATGCCGAAGGCTGCGACTTTGTCTCACATGGATGCACCGGTACTGTGTGCCTTGGTAGCATTTTTTGAGCCTGGATCACGCTCATCTCACTCGTTGTGTGTTTGTTTGGCAGGAAAGGGAAACGATCAAGTTCGTTTCGAGCTTGGATACTATGCAATCGATCCTTCCATCAAAGTTATCGCACCATGGAGAATTCCAGAGTTTTTTGAACGGTTTCCTGGCAGACCTGCTTTGCTGGATTACGCAGCTGAGAAAGGCATTCCCGTATTCCAAACAGCGGCCAAGCCATGGTCAACAGATGAGAACTTGTATCATATTTCTGTGAGAAATCTGGCTTTTTTTCGCGACTATCCACCTCTTTGCACCGTCGTCTCTTACCATTTCAAAAAAACAAAACAAAAAACAGTATGAAGCTGGTATCCTCGAAGACCCCAACGTGACACCACCTAAAGACATGTGGAAACTGATTACAGACCCAGAAGATGCACCCACAACTCCTGAGCGCATCAGCATTCACTTTGAAAATGGAAAGCCAGTCAAAGTGGTCAACAAAGGAGATGGAAAAACTTGCACTGATGGTCTGGACTTGTTCTTGTACTTGAATCATTTGGGCCGTAAGCATGGTGTTGGTAGAATTGATATTGTTGAGAACCGCTTTATTGGAATCAAATCTCGCGGGTAAGAGAGTTGATTGGTTGTGAGAGACTTGATTTTGAATGCAGAACTAAATGCTAGGTTTCTTTAGTTGCTATGAAACCCCAGGAGGAACAATTCTTCGTGCTGCCCATGTTGACATTGAAGGGTTGACCCTTGACCGAGAAGTCCGCCGTCTGCGTGACCAATTTTCACAACGTCTCTCTGAAATTATTTACAATGGTTTCTGGTTCTCACCGGAACGCGAGTTTATTATGGCTGCGGTGGAGCAAAGCCAGCAAACTGTTTCAGGGACTGTTCACCGTGAGAGACTTTTAAGTTTTTTTTATTTCATGGACTTGTTGACATTAATGGCGCGTTTTTATGTTGATAGTGAAACTGTACAAGGGAAATGTGATTATTGAAGGACGCGAGTCTGCAATATCGCTGTATGATGACAAGATTGCCTCGATGGACATTGCAGGCGGTTTCAACCCTGGGGACTCTGATGGGTTCATCAAAATCAATGCAATCCGTCTCAAGGCGTATGTTGCGCAGAAGACGAAAGTGACTGGCAGCGGGTTCTGATGGCGACTTGTTGAAGAATGAATAAATGAAACTTGTCCAAGTATCTCAGCGTGTTGCAGCCATGTGCTCTCTCTCTCTCTCTCTCTTCTCCCAATCCTTGAGATTTTCGAGATGACTCATCAAATTGTTCCGTTCTTTTATATTGCTTCAAATGTCACGAAAGCAGATTGATGTGGACGACCTGCTGCGAGACCTTGAACTCAGTCTGAACGAATTCGGGGGCGACCCTGAAGGTACGTGCTGCTGCTGCTGCTGCTCCAGTCTGGTCTTACTGCCCTAACACCCCCAACCCTCTTGCCCCCCCAGTTGCTCCTCCGTCCGTTGCAGCCGGGTCTTCAGCACAGCCCCTCACTGCAGAGCCTGTTGCTCAGAGCCTAATGACTGTTGAAACTGCCCTCAAGTCACTGAGGGGGACACCGAAACCCATCTCTGGAACACTTCAGTGGGTAGACAAGTCGCACGCAGGCCTTTCGGCGGAACCCGTTTCTCGGTTCTTGGTCCTCAATGGACACACTGTGCATGTCTTTGCCTCCTCGGAACCGGCGGAAACGATATTGGACGAGTTTGCAATCACTCAAAATACGGTTGCCCAAAATGCGCCCGGACTGAGCCTTGCATTTGAAGTGTCTGGATCGCATAAAAACTGGATGTATGTTGTTGTGTGATGGCGCTCTGCCGCTGTTTTTTTTAAGCGAGTGTGCTTCGCTGACTTTTTTTTTTCTATCTTTGACTTCAGTCTGCAATCAACCACCATTGCCTCGAAGGCGACTTGGCTGAACTCTATCAAGAACGCAATTAAAACTGCTCCAGTTGAGGAAGAGGCGGATGATACGTACGATGTGCTTGCTGACTATGGAGAAGACGAGGAGCAACATGTTGCGCAGGTGAAAAAAAAAAAAAAAACAGCAGCAGCCGACTGCTGAATTCTTTTTCATGTGGTGTAACAATCCCCAGCATAAACAGGTAGCCGAAATCCAAGCATCCCAACCACGCGAACCTTCTCCCGTGATTCCGCAGAGGCTCGAAAGTCACAATTCAGAGTCTTCCCCAGGTCCTCAGCCATTCCCACCTGTCACGTTTCCTTCGTTCCCACCTCCCTCTCCTGGTACACCATACTCTCCATTCCCACCATCGTTTCAACAGGTTGAGCAGCAGCAAATGAACTACTCCCCGCCAACCACCCAATCCCAGCAGAATCAACCTTACAGTTACGCAGCCTTCCAAACACCCCCTTCTCGTTTGCCACCATCGAATGGTCACCAATCTCCCGCAAGTCCAACAAACGATGCATACCTCATGCATCGCCGCGGCAGTGCATCCAACAACAGTGTCCGTTCTTACGCCGGATCCACGGCCGAAACCATCAACTCCTCCTCCGCCGCCGCGAACGAAGAAGTGTCTGCGCTTCGCCAAGAACTGGAGCGAGCAAAGCAGGAACTGCAAGACCAGATGCGTATGAACAAGGAACTGGTTTCGAACCACCGGGCTGCTGCATCGTCGCCAAGGTTGGAGCAACCTGCCATGACGCGGAGTGAAAGTAAAATGTCGACTGCTGTGGAGACTGCTTCTTATGTAAAGGATAAAAGCGATACCGCATCAATGTCCTCGCAAAAGAGTGGGAAGAGTACCAAGTCAACTGGGGGTGGGTGGTTCGGGCGTAGCAAGAGCCAGACGAAGGAAAAACCAGACAAGGAAGTCAAGAAGAAGAAGTCGGCGTTGGCTGCGCACCAGGAACTTGCCATCATGAGCGGAATGATGTTCTGACGAAAGATCTCTCTTATAGATTTTTTTTTTTTTACTTTTTCTTTGTCTCGTTCCTTTCTATAGACAGTGCTCTTGAATATTTGGATTGTTTATTACACCAACTTTTGACGTGAATTGTCCAAGCAAGATTTTCAAACATTACCTGGGTCCATGGACGACTGAAGTGCCCAAAACAGAATCCTCCTCTATGCCTCATAAGCATCCTCGTGAAGCACACCAAATCGTATCATTTGTTACCACTTGCTGAAAAATTGGTCTGACACAAAGTATTTTTGCCACCTGCAAACCATTTTGAACCAAAAAAAAAAAAAAAGAAAAGGCAATTTGCCAAGTGACGCTCCCCAAGCGAAAACAACCGACCGTTAAGTTGTCCAGAGCTGGCACGGTGACCTCATCCCAGCCCCCCGATGACCTTACGCATGTTCTACACATCAGAACGAGCGAAACAGAAAAATTGTCGTTTAAACAGTTCATATAACAGCAATTTGACCCAGGCATGAATTTTTCAACGTCTTTTTTTGCTGACACTGATTACGTTGGGTATCGTTACGTTACGATATCCGCAAAGTGTTGACTTATCCGGAGAATAAACAGTGAAGTGGAGAGCGTACGTTTTCCTCTGCACTCCCTCATGCGAAGGAGAAGGTGGCAAGCAGGGACGGCACTACTCCGCCCAAGGTCACATGCAAATGAGTTTCTGCTTGCAACATCTTTTTTGAACTGGACTTATATTGATTGGTGGTGCTGATGACCTGTCTGGAAACGGGTCCTACCTTCTTTTTTAAGAGCGATTACTGATCAGCGCAAGTGGTGCGGTGTGACCGTCAATCAATTCTGAGGAATATTTGAACTGGCCCACAGAGAAAACTGCTCTGTCCCGTTCGTCGTTATGAGTCGTTCTGAGGCAATAGCTTGCATTTTGGAATTGCTAAACAAAGTCACGTCTGGTTCAGTAACCTGCATTCCAACTCGTTGCTCGAAACAAAACGATCCAGCATATGGCTTGATCGAAATTGTGGCGGCGGACAGTCCCGCGCCGGGCATGGTCAAAAAGCCATCCCACTCGGTCTTACAGCGCGGCATGCACGCCGAGAGTGAAGCGGCATATGCCATAAGCAGAGTCTGTGAAGCGTCACTTTGACCCAAGTTGGGCATGTTTGAACACATCAGATTACTGAACAGATTTTTTTTCCAACCCTGGTGAACCTCGCGCAATTTCTTCATTGTTTCGTTGCTGGGACGAGGCGTCTCGGAAAGACGGGCACACATATGTGTGTGTGTGTTGCTTGTTCTGCGATTCAAGTGTGTTCTGCCGGCTCTCCGTCTCCCGCTCTGTTCTTTCGGCAGCCTGTTTCGCGCTGCTTAATCTTGAATAAACATTGTGCAACCCAGAATTCTCCCGCCAAGCACGCTGCCCCAGGTCAACCACAGCACACCACAGCTGCCAACACAGCTGCCAACAGTGCGCGTACACACGCATTCGACGAGGCAACCTCTCTTGATGAAGACTGGTTAGCTTACTAATTTACGCTCCGATTTTTTTTTCTTTGAACAATTCTGATTTTTGGTTGTCGCCATTCGTCGGAAGAGCGAGATAATTTTACAATTCCCAAAAAGCAACCATGAACAACCACCACTTCTCGCTCGCAGAAGACGCCCACAACGCTCTCGATGCCATGACGCTGCCCTGGCTGGATCCATACACCACCTTCGATGCCGTGGCCTTTTCTGCCGTTGCAGACCCCGCCAATCTCATGCTGGACGCCATTAATCCCATGCTCAGTCTGCTGGCACAAGCAAACACGCCGGTAGATGCGTTCCTGATGGCTCACTACCCGGTCCTTGAGACGCCGTATTCCCCAGCCATCACGGCCAGCGAATCCGGCGTGTCAGACGCAAGCCACACTGGCTCCACGACCTCGTCGCGCACGTGAGTGTTCCTCCCTCTCTGTCTCGCCCGCTCCCGCGCACGCTTCTCCGCGACGACGCTGTCTCCCGCTGCCGCCCCCCCACACGCACTCGCTGCCTCATTTTGCTCTCGCACGTCCTACCTTACTAAACAATTTTCTCGTGAACCTGTTTCATTAAAAAACAGGGAAGCACGAAAATTCCCGTGCCCGCACACGGGTTGTCCAAAGGCCTTCAAATTCAGGGCCGGGGTTTCAGTGCATCTTCGCGTGCATAATGGCGAGCGTCCCTTCAAGTGCGAGCAGTGCGACAAGACCTTCCAGACAAAGAACAGGCTGACGGTCCATGAGCGAGGTCACAGCGGCGAAGCGCGGTACTTGTGTGAAGTGCCGGGCTGCAACTACCGCGGCAAGCAGCTGTGCGACTTGAAGGACCACTCCATCGTGCACATGTCCGCGGAGCAAAAGGTGGTCCTGAGTCCAAAGAATCTGCGCAAGATACCTTGTGCTGAGTGTGGGAGGCTCTACAAGACCGAGGAAAGCTTACGGATGCATCAGGTCAAGGTGCATGCCGTTGTGTGATGCCGGACTCTCTTTTTTCTTCTTTTTGAACACTTTTGTACTTTTCTCTTGGAGGTGCCCTCCCTTCCTATGCTACACACCCGCTCCTCCCGCGCAGCCAATAATTTAACTTATTTACAAACTTCCAATACAACAATGGCGGCTGAAACAATGACAGTGATGCAGATGCAGCTGGTGGATCGTTGATCAGTGCTTGCTTCTCGCCAAATATTTTTACTTTTTAACTTTGGTAAAAATGGACAACGCCATCTCAGTGCTCGTTGCGCGTCTGTCGCTCGATGACATTGCCGCATCCACCATCGCAACAGCAAACACTCTCATGCGCAAATGTCAGGCGCAACGCATCCTGCCAAACGACCGTGCGCTCGCTGCCGTGGCATTGCAGGTGGCCATGGAGATGTGAATACCCCCCCTTTTGTTGTACTTTTCACTCCCAACCAACGCACTGCACTGACACACCTTCTTCAGAGCGAACCACCCCACCACAGTGCAGGACCAGCTTCTGCGTATCTCCACAGTCGACAAGAGCACGTATTTGAAGGCTGTCAAGCAAGTACGCGCCGAGTCCAAGTCGCTGGCTGCCAACACATCCTCACCCGCCGCCTCAGCTCGTTTCTCGATTGGTTCTCTATGTGTTCGTTTCAGCGTCAATTCCATTTGTAAGTCGGCAGAACGACTTCTCGACAGCGTGTGCAAGCATCAACATCTTCAACTTGATAAGATGAACCCGGAATGGATTGCTGCAGCTTTCTACGTGTGTGCGAAAGCGAACGGAATGGTACCAGCTCTCAAACCTTAAAACATTTCAAAAATGCAACGTCTTCTCACGATTTCACATTTTTCGATTCCAGAAAAACATAACCACCAGCCAATTGATATCCCTCGGCGCCCTCAGCAAACCCTATTTCCTTGGCGCTATCCAAACGATTGAAACGTATTCAAAAAACAACCCACCAAAAACACCCGCCGCCGCCGCCGCTCGCGAAACGATACCCTTGACACCAAAAGCTGTGTCTACCCGGTCACCCACCGGCCGCATGACGCCTGCTCAACGCGCTGCCATGGTTTCACAAGCGGCCGCAGCGGCTGTCGAACATGCAAAAAATGGGACCATTTCTGACGACGACGATGCTGACGATGATGAATCGCATTTGTTGATGGTGCCGAATGTTTCCTTGTCGACGGTAGCAAAAAAACCTGTGCCGAATGGCGAAACAACTCCCGTCGCGCGAAAAATTGCGAGAGGCGGGTTTCGATCATCTAGTAAAACGGTGGTGGGGACCCCGAGCAAGGCATCAGCGAAGGGTACATTGAAGCGATCAAGAGAGGAGGTATTTTCTGATGAGGAAGGAAAGGGGCTTTCAGAAAGTGGCAATGGAACTTCTTTGGTTGATGGTTGGGAGAAAAGCGTTTGGTTTGAACCCAGTTCCGGACAGGTGCAGCACAAGAGAAATCCATTTATTGGGAGACAATCGATGGTAAAAATACAGTTTCTTCTTATTTTCATCCTTGGCTAAGCTGTATTTTTTCTTTTTGCAGATAAACTGGGAGGATGACTCTGGCACATCCAAAAAAATGCGTCGTGCACAAAAATGGTTGGATGAGACGAGGCTTTTGGTGGCTGAAAAGATTGCAGAGAAATTGGAACAAGAAGCTTGTGTGCTGCGTTGCTGAGTTGTATATTGCACAAGAGAGCAACGTATCATTAAATATTTAAAAATGTGCTGCATCAAGTCAGATGAATTTTCGACGTTGTGACAACATACGCGTCGGATGCTGTCGAAAAGCTTTAGTTTTTTGGCAACTGACTCGAATCCGAGGCATCTGTTTACAAAACAGGTCATACACTTGCCGTTTATTTAAAATAAGAAAGAAGCTGAGGAAAAACTGCCATGCTCGGTTAAAAATAATTTACTTGTACACCCTCCTCTGGACAAGGCGCTGGAACATTTCCCAGTCCTTCCCTTCCAGTTCAACTCCATTCACATTCACCTTTTTAACATACACGCTGGGCAAGTCCTGCACGTTTGTGTAGCCCGTTGCTCCTTGGAACGGCGTGATACTAACGCGAAGCCGCCTGCGTCCATCCGGATAGCTGTACACCCAGCTGAACCCATCTTTTCCCCAACGAGGATGGCTTGGAACTTGATCAAACACAAATATTGATTTGAGCACGCTTCGTTGATTGTACCGTTCGCATTCGTGACTGTCAGAAAAGGATAAACATACCAGGGTATTAGACACATCAAGGGCACCCCGCTACAATGTTTGGAAAGAGAAATTTTTACCAAGAATGATCAATCTTTGCACCTGGAGGTGGCCCGCCATGTGGTGCGCTGGGCGGCAGCGTTCCAACTTGGACAGCCTCGACCAGCGCGTTTTTATAACACGCCAACGTCTCCCTATGCTCGAAAAACCCGCTTGTAATCTGCCCACTCCTGGACAAGCCGACCTCAACACCTCCCAAGAAATCAAAGTCCTCTCTGAATGTCAAGTGCTCAAAGTACACGCTAGGTTCACTGTGGCCATCGTTCTCCCATGTACCAAACACAAGATGGTCGAATGTGTGAATTTTTGTGCAAATGTGGACTTGCGATTCAATCACATCGCTGCTTGAAGACGCGTCATGCGTGTATGCGTGCCATGCGGCAGGGTTGTCGAGAATGGTTTGAAACCGCTCGTGTGCTTGAATGAGTTTTGTTGCGGCAATGAAACCTGCGTAATGTGCAATCTTGATGATGAGCTCGGTGGGTAGGTCCGTGAGTCCGATCGAGTACTGTGCTGGGAGAGATGCCATGCGGGTATACATGGAGTTGTTTTCCAGTTTGTTGTTGGCGGGAATCAAGCTTGTTGGAGTAGCGGTTTCAGATTCTTCATCGCTTGTGAAAAGAGTTGCGCTGCTGGAGTCGTGGTGCAGTGACATGCTGTTCATGGTTTCAAGAGTATCACCAACCACTACCACGGCTTGGGAGTTGGCTGTTGATGTGATGGCAGTGTTTACTCGGATTGGTGTGGTTGGCTTTGTTGTATACAGTGTGGAGGAAGAGGCTGCAGTCGAGGCGCGCTGGCGGACACCGGTTGAGAGCGACATGTCTTCAGCGTTGCTGCTGCTGGCACTGCGTCTGAATAAGCGCTTAAACATGCTCGTTCCTTCTGGTATCTGCTTTGACTAGTTTGTGGGCCTCTTTTTTTGGTTGGTTTGGAGTGGGGGAATTCTGTCCGTGGTTACCTTTTGAAACAGTCCGAAACATGGTTTCAAATTTTTTCCAAAGTCAAGAAATGAGAACATCGCGCTGCACATTCCCACTTGCAACCACATGCACTACATGCTCGATAGAATGACGCAGCGTGCCTGGCCCAAGCAGAATAGAAACCCCCCTCGGCAAGCCCACACCTCAAAGCGCGATGAAAGAGGTCACAAATCATTGAAATCAATGACGCGTCGCAGATAAAATGAAACACGGTCCCATCTCTTCTATGGGTGAATGGACGAGTATCTCTCATGGTCTGTCTGGCTGTGAGGCCTTCAAGTCGAAGACTAACCAGCTGCCATTTCCCTCTCCTTTGCCCATCGAATCTTCAAGCAAACCAAAGCCACTTAACCTCCCTCGTCACTGCAATAGGAAGTAAACGTCACTTGTTCTTTTCTGCGTGGGAGAGGAAGTTGGGCACAATCTTTGTTCCGTTCCAAAGTGATGTGATTTGACCAATAAATCCGAAAATGCGACACCAAATGGATTACGGCACTTGGATTCATGTCAATGTGACAACACTGATGGAATGGCTTCGAGTCCAACCGACGTACGCGCGCAAGATTGAAGACTTTTGTCAAGCGGATCCTGGCGCTGTGCTGTTTGGCCTTCATTGCCACGCGCACTCGTCTGCTCAATGCCTCCGAGTCTGGCATGAAGGGCGCCCCCGTTTTCCAGCCTTGTGTTTTTGGAAAGAAGAACGTGGAGATACGTCGCTGTGGAATTCAGCAAAACGTTTGCTTTCAGTTCTTGCAAAAAAAATTTCTCAGTCAAACAGACCTGGAAAACAGTCCACATCATCAGCACGTTTCCTCCGCCAATTCGCGCGTCTCCGTCTCAGACAAAGCTAAAACGAACAAGAGCATACAAGAAGCTGCATCACATCCCCTCCTCCCATCTCATCAAAGCTGCAAAAAAAGACATGGCCCACAAAACCAAGGACGGAAACTTGGCCGCAAACACGGCTGCGGACAGCCACCTCAGCGCCATATACCAACCGACCATCACAGAGATGGAGAGACTGTCTAGACGCGACGCCGTGGACTCTGAGGATGACTGTGAAGTTGACAGCGCTGAGACCCTGATTGAAAAGCTCAACAAGGTCACCCCGCATCGTGGACCTCAGGCGAAAACCAAGTACGTCCTTATTTTATCTCCCTTTCTTGATGCGCTTGCTGTGCGGAATTTTTAATTTATTTTACGTTTATTTTTTTATTTGGGGAACCCTGCATGTTGTGGCACGGGTCTGACTTTCTTAAATTTGCGTCAAAAAACCAGACCAAGGAAAAAGGCCGTCGATATTGATAGCGAACTGGATTCCATCAACAGAAAGCTTTACAATGTCGCGTTTGACGAAAGTGCTGCGGCGAATGCAATCCCCGAAGCAATGTTCCACCTCCCAAACGACCAAAACGCGCTGAAACATTTGGTATGTACACACTACTAGGCTTTTTGAAAATATATATCTGTTTTTTCTTTTACATGTCAACCATCTGACTTTTATAACGCTTGATCAGCTTCCGTATCATGGATCATCCATCGTTGGCGCGCTTTCAAGTGATGTGCCCGAGTACGTGCTAAATGCAGTCAAGCAAGTGCGCCGGTACATGTGTGCAGGTACAGAATCAATTTCCTTCCAGTATTCAGTCACTCATTTTTGGGAAATGCAACAGATGAAATCAAGGACAAGACTGAGCGCGTTTTGGAACTGAACATTTTTCCTCGCTTAACCGAGCTTCTTGAAACTTCAAATATGAACATCCAGGTGAATACGAATCCTGTTTTTTTTTTCTTGTGATTTTTGAAGCAGATTTGATGTTGACTGCCTGCTCTTGCTTCGTCAGTATGAAATTTGCTGGGTCATCACCAATATTGCAGCAGGAACAAGTGCTCATACAACCGCGGTTGTTGATGCTGGTCTTGTTCCCATACTAATCAAGCTTCTATCCGCCAATGGAGACCAAGTTCGTGTTCAAGCAGCCTGGGCACTCGGAAACGTGGCG
Organism: Chytriomyces confervae; assembly: GCA_006535975.1. Lineage (NCBI taxonomy): Eukaryota > Fungi > Chytridiomycota > Chytridiomycetes > Chytridiales > Chytriomycetaceae > Chytriomyces > Chytriomyces confervae. Next base: position 13,280 of record QEAP01000282.1, on the reverse strand, counting down.
GGTGACTGCAAAGCTTACACTCAAATCCTCCTCGACAGCGGCATCATGACCCCTTTACTTAAAATTGTTGATTTTGAATCCCTGAGTTCAAGGAAGCTGATGCAAGCACGTCATGTCGTTTGCTGGGTTATTGCAAACTTGTGTCGGTGGGAGGCTAATGACTGGACTCAGGTTTGGCAAAGCATTTTTCTTGTTGCTGTTTTCTTGTTTGACTCAAATTTTTTTTTTTATGGGCATAGATTGAACCGTGTTTTGAGTTGCTCAGAAACACGGCACTTTACTGTCAAGATTCAGATGTTTTGTCGGAGGCCATTTGGGCTCTTTCCCGCATCTTTTTGTCAAAACATGCAGGAAACAGTGTTTTGATCACTCACATTCTCATGAAAAAGCTCGTTAATCTGATGTAATGACTAGCTTTTGACTATTTCTTCGCCGCAATGTCTAACGCGTGATTTATATAATGCGCCCATTAGGGAAACAAATCGTCTATCCGTTCAAACGCCTGTTCTGCGGGTTATGACCAACGTATCCGGCGAACAGAATCACTCGCACACTCAGGTAAACGGCTCCCCCGCAACAGAAAAAAAAATCAAAAGCAATCTCTTTGCTGATCATTATCTATTCATTTATATTTGCAGATTTTAATTGATGCCGGAATCATTCCCGCAATCTTCAACATTCTCAATTCTCGCTTTGAATACAACGCTCAAATTATTGCAGAGGTTCTGCATTGTCTATCCAATATTACCGCGGGTACCACTGAGCAAAAGGAAGAAGTCCGACTTGCGAAACTGTTCCCGCTTGTTCGAAATTCGCTTCAGTTTGGGGATGTGAAGGTCAAGAAGGAGGCTGTTCATGTGTTGAGGAATGCTGTAGACAGAGATGCGACGCCAGAACAATTTAGGTATAAATTAGACTTGCTTTACAGTTTGAAATGGTTTTTAATAACTGAAGCGTTTTTTGATGGGAAAAAACAAACAAACACAGAGACATCGTTGGTCATGAAGGCGAACTATTTTCGCCCCTCACCAAATTCCTCGCGGATTCTGCCGCAGACCCTGAGACACAGCATGCTATTGTCGAAACCCTCAACATTATTTTCTCGCGCGGAAACGAACCCCTGATCCGGATCTTGTACCCCTTTGCCCAATCGGATGTGAACGTGTATGTGACGGCAATGCACCATGTGGACCGTCACAATTTCCAAAACATTTGGCAAGCGTATTCTCGAATCTTAAACTGTGAAGAAGAGCTCGCGCCGCTGTTGTACCAATGCGTCGTCGCAGATCAAGAAGTTAAAAGTCGTCCAGATTTGGGATCAAAGAATCTGCAGAAGCAAGTTGTAGATCATGTAGTTGGAGTCATGAAGCCGGGAATGACAGCCGCTGAAATTGTAAAAAGTGAACGGGCTAAGCGGGCTGTTTTAAGAGATTTAAGAGGGATGTTTGAAATGTACTTGTCGGCTGAGCGGAGTCAAGTTGTTGCCCATGACAATGACGTGGATTTCATGTCGGCTGGGTTGATTAAGATGGGTGTAGATGTGTCGGACTGAATGGTTGGGATATTGAGCAGATGCGGAGGTGTGAGTTCAGTAGCATTGTATTGATGGGTCAAATTCTCCAGCGCGTTTTTCTTTATCATCTTGACGCACAAAAATAAATCCAGTTTCAACAAAGAGACAGAAAGTAAGAGTGAGGGTCCAAAGATGCTGTTGTTTGATAAACAGCTTTGGCTGTCTGTTGTCGAAATGCCCACCCAAAGCCCATTTCCGACGGGACATGAAACGTCCCGCCATCAATAGCATCACCAAACCGACCCGCTGAAAAGACCAGGGAGTATAAGAAGCATGCATGTGCGTACTTGCAGCATATCCACAAACCGCCATTCTCTCTACCCAGTACTTGATCTCTCACCAACATGATCGCTCGCCAATTCGCACTTGCTGTCCTCGCTGCTGTTTCAGCTTTGGCACAAACCAGCTCGTCCTCGGCCCTGTCACTGACCTTTGCACAGAATCCCTCGACACTATCGGGCTTCCAAACTGCCACCACGACGCGTCCAACAACCACAACACATTCATGTACGCTGTACAGCCCAAGCTCGGTGCCAGCCAAAGTCAGAAGATGACCTGAAAGACTTCCTCGTTTGCTTCTGTAATTAGCTAATAAAATGCTGTATCTATATGAGTCTCTGTATTTGTTTACGTAATTTTTAAGCAATGTTCAAGCTGTTCATCCGCGCAATTGTTTTGATTTCCAGCGCCGCTCTCGCACTGCGCCAGCTCCGACCCCAACCAGCGGTAACAGCCACATACCGTACAATCATACTCGAGCCTGGCTCGGCCTGGCTCCAGCTTATCAACGTCCCATTCGATGGAGTTGCATACACTTTCGATTTCCAAACATCGCCAAATTCAACATCTCAACACGTTGAATTACGCGTTTTTGAATACGGCGAGCAGCTTCCACTGATGATGGATGGACTTGCGCGGCCTCTCTTTGTGGAAACGGACATTGTCAAGTGAGCCAGCGGTCTCAGTTGCTGGGCTTGCCGTCGCTAACTCGTCTCTCTCCCTCTCTTTCTCTCTCTCTCTCGCCCACTTGTTACAGCTATGAAGGAAGCCTGACATTCAAGTTGTGCCAGCATTCGCTCCACTTAAGGAATGGTCGAAACCTGCCAATCGCAATCAAGAATACGGACGCAACAAATCCCCTGCACCTCTTGACAACAACATCTCCAGACTACGGATTCATTTTTGACAATGTGAAGCGCTTCACTCCAGTTATATTGCAGGTTTCCACTGTTTATGGGATTGTGTTTGGAGGTGACTTGGAAGTCGCTGGGGCGTGTTTGTACAAGACGCCGGCTGATGATGGCTATGGGGTGGGGTCTGAAGATTCCTCTGCTAAAACATTCGCAAAGCCTGAGGACCATGCACTCAACAGGCCGTGATAGCGAACTACTGATTTTAGTCGGGAATGTAAATATGGAAAATGCCCGAATCGCTCCTTTCTTTTTCTTTTCCTTCTCACTGCGAACACCATAAAAAGCATGTCCAAATCACATCGCACCAGCTGAAACCCCTGCCTTCTCAGTGGGCCAAAGTCTGGCCTGTGTTTAAACCAGCCACACTTGCAGCACGATTCCTTCCCTGTGACATCCAACTCTCTCTCTCTCTCTCTCTGCCTCTGTTCCTCTGAACAACCAACCCGCCTTTTAGACTTTGCGGTGTCATTTTCCGTGTCACTCGTGAAGGGGACAAGTGCTGGGAACACTAAACACATCAATACTGGGTTAAAAACAATCAAGTTCCGCCTTGCGCTGGTGTTCTTGTTAGCATCTTTGATGACACTCCTTCCCCCTTTGTGACACTTCTATTGAGGTGTTTATGACCAACTATAAGAAATCCATTTGCCTGCGTGCCTTGAAGAAGATCAATTGAAGCACTCATAAAGGAGAACGGTTCTTCCACGATGACAGCTGACTGCGCTTCCTTACGCTTCCCTGGGCGTCTCCCGAGAATACTCAACCGTTCAAGAAAACGAGAAAGAAAACGAGTAATGAATCACATATTTGGCATCAGCTTAGTTAAAGTAGTAGAGGCTCAAGAACTGATCGCAACTCCTCCGACCCAAAATGACCCTTGATATGTTTGCTTGGAGAAGTGTTTTGGAGTGACGCGCTTTCCCTATCACAGCTTGCCATCGTCCCACTTTTCGGAACCATAACACATTTTATCCCCAATGCCCCAATCCGATCGACTTCCACCAAAACTTGAGAGTCCTCAGCATACAGCAAATGCGTAATGTAGGCTCGCGGGGGGTAAGGCTTCACCAAGTAACCTCGTCCTTTCAACGATTCCATCTCGGAAATATCTTGCGCCATCAAATCATCATCATCTTCGTCTGCCAACGCATTCACACTTTCTATCGAAACTTCCCTGCGGATTCTATCCGCCAACGAATGCGCCTCAACCTCCAGTTCCTCCTCCGATGGGACTCCAGACCACCTCCACACGGCCTCGGCCCCATCCATATCCGTCTTGGCATCCCGCATCATCATCACTTTTCGACAAGCCTCTCCACCCCCATACTCTGCAATGACGCTATAATTTAGAACATCTGTAATGGCCAACACAAAATCCATGGCCGTGTATCCATCCGTCTCACGATCATGGGTCCCATTCAGCAGCAAGATTTTCACCTTGTCCAAATCATCTGAATCTGCACTCGCCCCGAATCCCTCGATCGAATCAGACGGCGTCGAGAAAGCACGGTGGCGAGGAGGGACTTTTGGAGTGGAGTGTGGGGTTTTGGTTTCTTCACTGCTATGCCTTGATTCGGTGTTGGTTGAATTGTTTCGGCTTTTGAGTGGGGGTGGGGGCAGCGTAGTTGACCGGATCGTTCTGTTGGGGTTCGTAGATCTTGCAGTCATTTCGAGACCCACGGTATCGTCCAGACTCAGAGCCGCGACCGAAAATGAGTCTGGAGTTGGGGTTGGAAATATGAAAGGAGACGTGCTTGACGATGTAAATGTTTTCGGCGGACCGGTTGGGTACAAGGATGTTGCACGGGGTGGACTCATGGACGTGTTCATTGTAAAATTATGCGAGGTGGGGTGAACAGAGGCGAGAGGGCTTATTGGTTTGTTGTTGGCGATATTTTTGGCACCCAGGGTCTGGAAGCCTTCTCTTAATTTTCGAACTTCCGCCTTTAGTTTTCGCCGTTTTTCAACAAAGTCACGAGCAATCAGGCTACCAACTCCAGCAACAACTAAACAGGGTAGCAAAGACGTGTATAAGCTTCCCATCGAGTAGATTATGGATTTTTTCGTCTCTAAATGCTCCGGAAGCAATGCATTGATTTTTGGGAACGTTTCAGCGCGCTCTGAGTTGATGTAAAACACCCGTCGGATAGGCGAAGGCAGCGGCGGAATTTGGTGAGTTTTCGAAAAGAACAGGTTTGCTGATGGAGAGTCCTTCAAGACATCCAATGATTTCGACAGCGAGGACTGTTGCGGTGAAGCCAAGCTACTGAGTTTGATGCCGCTCGCGTTTCTTTGCATGGAATTTGATCTGATACGCACGTGACTGCCATGCCGACGCAAGTTCTTTGCTTCCAAAGGTGGATTGGTTCTCGTTCCTGGATGGCTGATTTCACATTGTCCGTAAATGACACCCCCGTTTCTCAAAGTGACGCCAATCGACACTGGATTATGGTTTGTAGCAACAATCGGAACCACTTGCGTCTCTGATGGGCATCGCGTGATTCGGGCAAACTGAAAAATAGCCGCTTCCAGGGAATCAAAAAATAGGCGACACCCCGTGATGAAAAAGTTTCCCAAAGATCCGCCGCGAAAGTCAAAGGATCGATTATCCTCTCCACTGGCTGAATTCAAGAGACCGCCACCCCCAATCTCTTTGAGAATTTTATAGTGGAACTGAAGGAGAAATGCGCGTATTGTTTCACGATAGGGGAGCGAGATTCCGTTCCAGAGTGGGTGGTTGCCTTCCAAAATCGTGTGCCATTCTAATTTCGCTGGACTTGTGTGGTACTCGCTCAGTGGTGGTGCCGTTGGCAGCCTGTAGCTGAGCAGATCATATACTGCCTTGGCCTTAACAATAAACAAATGATGAGAGATTTGAGCAAGTTTGAACTGGCAGTCACGTTCGAATGGTTGCAGTTTTGCAATGCATGACAAAGAATTTCAAATGCGTACCTCTGGACTGCGAGTATCTGACAGCCGCACAAGTCTGGACCGAATATCTCCAATGCCAGGCCCTCCAACAACCTTGACAATCTCGCTTGTGGACCCGCCATCGTCTGAGACTGGCATGACGTAAACAACGTCGTAAGAGATGCTCTGCTTACGATTGCATCTTAGCGCCGAGGTATAAAGTACAAGACGTTGCAGGTCCCACCTTTATCATGGACACTATTTCGTTTGCCGCGGATCCTCCACTAAAGACAACGATGGAGGGAGAAGTTTCATGCTGGAGCTGCGTGTTTGACGTGGACTCAGTCGAGTGTTTACGCATTGGTCGACGAGATAAATATGGAAAGGAAATATTTGTAAATCCAACACGAACATCTTTTCACGAAACAAGGGACGAACTTTGTTGAAATCATAACACATTGAAGGCATTTGCATCAAAACAAACAAAACAAAAATAAGAGAATAAACTAGTCCACATCCATGTTCTGCTCCTCCTTCTTTCCCTCCTCGGTTGCAGCCTCTTTGGTGTTACCCAAGTTGTCCGTCTCAGCGGCTGCTTCCTCGGCTGGCTTTTCCTCAACCTTTGGAGCTGGCTTGGGCTTGTTAAGAATCGGGTTCACAAAGTACATGAGTGAGTCGCGCTCGAGGTTGATCTGCTCAACAGTCACAACAGGATTAACGTGCTTGGGCTGGTCGTTGACTTTGGAAATGCTGTCGTTCAGCCACTTCAACTTGTCGTTCGTCTCCTTTTTGACTTTTTCCAAATCAGCTGGTGCAATGTGGCTGTATCGGTCATCCTCTGCCGACAGGTTAATCAATACATTGTTGGCAAATTCGCGGAACAGCTTCTCGGCCCGTGGGCGCTCATCGGCCTGTAGGTAGCGTGCGGCGACTGGGTCTCCCTTCTTCTTGAGTGCGGACAACTTCTCGACAAACACGCTTTTGGTAGCATCCTCACCATCGCCGTACAACCAGTCCTCCATTTCATTCAACTCGCTGCTGAAAGTGGTGCGGTCGGCGTCCGTGATAAAGTCGCTCCATGCCATGTCAAGCTTTTCACGAGCATAGTAGACGTACTCTTCAAGCTGGTTGCGCTTCTCGGCAGTGTCAATGACGAGACGATCCGTAGCGTTCATTTCTCCTTCGAGAGCGTGCCATTCCTTGACGAGCTCACGGCTAGCTCCGGCGGTTAGAACAACAATGCGAAGATCGTGCTTGCGGGTAACACGCTTCATTTTTGTGGGTGGGCCACCTCCGGATGCTGCAAGCTGAGCGGCGCTGACTTCTTTTGGCTTGTCGTCAGTTTCCATGGCAGCGTCGTCCTTCTTTTCAGGCTCTTCTGCAACGAGGACTTCCTCAATCTGTTGGGCTCCGTCCACGCTGAGATGCATTTTGAGTTAGTTGAGCCGCGAAAATTACAAATCAGATTGCAAACTTACACAATCAAATTGTTGGCATCCAGTCTTGCCTTCACCTTGATTGTGGCCTTAGCAATGCCATCACCAGCCGCGTTGGGGTCACCGCTCAGCTTCTTAATGCCGGTGATGGTAAATTTGCCAATCCAGTCCTGTGGAACGTGTGGCAGTCCACGAGTCTTTGCGGCGGCGTCGTACTTGGCTTCCACTTCAAATTTAACGTGTCCGTTGTTCTCGGCAAGTTCAGCCTCAGGCAGCTTTCTGGTCAACGTCAAGCCCTTGTTGGATGGGATTGCGTTGCCAATGCCGAACGCTTCCATATGGCTGACACCGGCTTCGCCCGTCTTGGTGGCTGGCACAAGTGCGGCATCCCATGAAAGGCTGATTGGGTAATGGTTCCAGTCCTGCACAGTGAACTCACGCACTTTGAAGACTGGTGAAATCATGGCGCATTGCAGAGCACATCCACGGGCAACAGCCTCGTCCAAGTTGAGAGTTGTGCTGATTTTGTTCTCTCCCTTTGGTCCTTGGAAGTACTCTCCCAAGAACTCCTTGACGGCAGCAAGACGAGTGCTTCCTCCAACGAGTTCGACAAAGTCAACATCGGCAGTAGAGATTCCGGCATCTGCCATTGCTTGGTCCAAGGGTCCCTTCAAACGTGCCATCAGTGGCTTGATCCATTCCAAGAACTCGGCTCTGTGAACTTCCGCGCTCACGTCCTTGTCATCCAACAAGCACTCAATGTTGAGCATAGTCACGCTGTTTGCCGACAGAATCTTCTTGACCTTTTCGACACCCTGACGCAACCGGAAAAGTGCCTTGGGGTTCGCACGGATATCCATCTTGTATTTTTTGTTGAACTCAGTCACGTAGTGGTCAACAATGACTTCATCAAAGTCACGTCCACCGAGATTACGGTCGTATGCAGTGCTCTTGACTGTGAGCTTTCCCTTCACGAATTGAACGACGGAGACTTGGTAGGAGGAGTTACCCATGTCGACAAACACGACAGTTCGGGGTTTCACCTTCTCGTCAAGGCTTTGGTCGGGAAGATCAGTTTTTGTGATACCATATCCAAGAGCAGCTGGAAAGTGAAGCGAATGACGTTAGGTCGAGGAATATGGTACCAACGAGAACAGCAACATACAAGCAGTCAGATCATTCATGATTCTCAACACGTTGAGTCCGGAGATTTCTGCAGCGTCCAACATGGCTCTGCGTTGACGATCACTGAACCATCCTGGGCATGAGAGAACGACATCCGTGCATTGAGTCTTGATTTCCTTGGATGTGAAATCCTTAACTTGCCCAAAGAACATGGCCGCAACTTGGGTCATTGAGAAGGTGCGGGACTCGTTCTGGTATGTCACCTGTTTAGGCAAAAAGATAATTCGTCAGCGCTTTGCAAGGACAGGCGTAAAGTAATCGAATCACGCACGTGAGCAGCAACATCCCCACGCTCGCCCTCCACCAATTTGCAGTTGACAAACTTTTGCTCAAGAGCAAGAACATCAGGGTCTTCGAAAGAGCGACCAATCAGACGCTTCAATCCTGCAACAGTACTTTTGAAGTTTGAAATTTCCTGAGTTTTAGCAGATTCTCCGAGGTATCTTTGCTTTTCGCCGAATGACACGAGGGATCTTAAGAGAAGAGGCAGTGTTAGACCGCGGGGACGAGAGCCGGAATAGACAGAGAAACTCACGGGGTAGAACGGTTGGAGACTTCATTCGTAATAACGTCAATACCACGGTTTCTGGCAACAGCCACAACCGTGTTCAAGTTTCCGAAATCGATACCAACGACAGACATTTGATTTACGATGGATGCTTCGTTTAGCAGAGATTCGTTTGCTTTGCGAGAGGTTTTTTTAGACTTTTTTGAAGAAGCTGAAGATGAAGAGGCTTCTTGAGAGCGGCGGTAGACAAAGTAGGCTAATGCGGCGCAGACGAGTAAAACGATTGACGGAACGATAAGATCCGATGGTGAGTATCCAAACAGAAGTTGAGTTGATGCCGGTGATCGGGCTGTCGGTTCGTCGCTGGATGGAATTGTGGCTGTTTATATGCGCGGAGTTAATATCATGAACAGACTTGGCTATGGTCAGAAGCAGTTTTTGGGGAGGATTGATAAAGATTGCTCCAACGGAAGCTTTTTTTTTTTTTTTGGCCACGCAACGGGGTAAGTTGAGGCCGCGACCAGAACGCAGCAACAGTTGAAAATCAGCGCATTTCGAATGCTTTCGATGAATATCGTTGGTCCAGTTCCCCAGCCGCCCATCGTCCGAGACTGACCCAGCCACCGCCCGCTAGAACACGCATTCGACGGCAGCGACACAGCGCCAGAGATCGGGGGCACTGCTCACCTTGTGCAAAGGGGTCCGTGCGAGTCCTCCCTTTTTTTGACTTTCTTTTGCTGTCAAATTGCCCACAGCCAAATTTTCAAGGCCGAGAAAAGCATTTCCAATTTGTTCCTTCAACTTCCAATGCCGACTGTTTGATTCTTCTGTCTTCTGTTTTGGGAAAGTGCGTGCGAAAACTCAATGGCATAGATGGGTGGGAGTAATGTGGTGATCGTTTATTAGCAACGCAACCGGCAACGATCACAACGCGGTGCTGTGCATGGAAGTTGCCTACCACCCGCAACCCCCCACCAAATCACTCCTTGTATAAGGCAGATTGCCAGAGTGTAAAGAAGAGATCCAGGCACTGCTACGCGTGGCAGTATCAGAGATGAAAGCAAAGACGAGCTATTTTGGGATGAATTCAATTTCAGGTCGCAACGTTCATTCCAGAGCACCCACAGGCGACCAGGACCATTGCACAACTCCGAAGCAAACTAAACTATCATCCAGCCCTGCATTTCGAACGATGAATCATTCCCAACAAGGATCACTCTTCCTGGCCCTATTCTGCCTCATCTTTCAGCTGTCCTTCCAACCCACTCTCGCCCAGCGCACAACAACACAGCAAACGAATAACGCATCTGCACCCTGTGTCTTCAACAATAACGCGCAGCCAGGCGCTATCTTTATCCTGACTCCAAACGCAAACAACATTCTCAACTCGGCCGCCGTCGTTGGTGGCAAGCTGAATATTACCTGGTCATACTCGGTGAGTCTCTTTCTCTTCTTCTGTGGCAGTGATGCCAGTGTTCTGACCTTGGAACCTGACCTCTTGGAACGCTTCGATCTCATCTCGATGACATGACAGGACACCACCGTTATCCCAAACACAATCGCAATCTATTGGGCCTACGTCCCCACCTCAAATGGCCTCACCCAAACTCAAGCACCAACACCTCAAAAGTTCCATGACAACCCAATTGCAACCAACATTGCTGGTAGCGAGCGTTCATACGTCTGGTCAATCGGTACTTTGCAACCAGGAAACTACCTCCTGCGTATTGTTGCAGACGATATTGACCCGCAGTTCTACGCGGCGATAAATCCTGGTAAAGTGCAATGCTACAAAGCGGGCCAACCGTTCCCTGGAACAAGTATGACGGCATTTGCCATTGCGGGGAATAGCCAGCTGGTTGGATACTCGGACACCTTTGGACCATCGAATTCTGGGGAAAGGATGTTTGCCGCAGTTGCGTGCGTATTGGCATGGATGGCTCTTGCCCTGTAGTCCTGTTCTGGGGCTCACTCCAACAGAAACTTGAAGAATAAGGCATCAGTAAAGAACACGCTTAATCACCAAGAACGACAATGTTGCCTGCAGTTCTTCATGAATCGCGACCTCCACTGTGATGACAATAAAATTTACGAAAATCCCACCCCCGTAAATCCACAAAGACAAGACACTGACATAACTTGCATCAAAATGGGAGGTGAAAGCGAAATCTTCAGCACGTACGAAAAGGAGTTTGCGACGCTGCACGACACAATCACTGCAAAGATTGTGAGCGAGATTCCGTCCGCAGCAACCGCCGGTGAGTCTCACCTTGCCAACGAGGGCTCAACTCAACGTCACCTGTCTTCTTCAACCTCTCCATAAAAAACAACAGATGCCAAGAAGCGACTCGTCAACCAGACAAACCGAGAGCTGGAGGAAGCCGATGAGATTGTACATCCTTTTTTTTTATATTTCCTTCCCTCTTCCACATCCCCGTGCCTCTGAACCCCGAAAACAATCAGATTTCGCAAATGGAGATGGAACTTGTCTCGCTGCCCACTCCCGTCCGTGAACAGCTTGCTCCCCGGGTGAAATCGTTCAAGAACGACCTCAAAAAATCCAAGAAGGACTTGGTAAAAAATACATCAACTCAGGCTCATGGATGTTAATTTTCTGAGTCTAATTCCAGGGTAAATATGCTCTGTCAGACAGAGACCAACTGCTGGGAGGATCTGGGGGCTCCGGGTCTCATCTCGTGGACATGGAAGGGCGAAACGGAAACAATGGCGACAGATCGAGAATGTTACAGGGCACAGAACGGTTGCAAGAAGGCTCTCGAAAATTGGAAGAAGCTAAAAGAAGGGCTTTGGAGACTGGTTTGGAAACTCTCTTTCGTTGGTTCAGTCATGATGGAATTTTATTTTCCTCACCCATACTTGCAGAGGGTGTCGCGATTGAGACCCTAGGAAGTCTGAACCAACAGCGGGAGCAAATTCTACGAACGCGTGATAGATTGACTGTTGCCGACGGCTTTATTACCAAAAGTCAGGGCGTGCTTAAGGGGATGCAGCAAACGTGAGTCGCGGGTGACGGATGGGGATGCATCGCTTTCTAATACTGTTTCTTCTTACAGGATGATGGCCAACAAGTATCTGACATACGGAATCATTGCTGCGCTCATGCTTCTCATAATTATCGTCATTTACTTCAAATTCATTGCTCAATCATCCAATTGAGACACTTCCGTCCTTGGTTTTTTCCATTTTCCCTTCTCTTGAGCATGGCCGAGATGTGCATCGGCAGTTCTCCTTTATGTACAATCTTCTGCAACCAATAAAACCGGCCATTCCGATCCATCTCACCTGCCATTTGGAGCACTCATGGATTATTTTTCTCACAAGTGGCATCAGCCACATTTGCGAGATCGAAAATAGGCGCGTCTGTCAGGCAATTAGCGTCTTGGAACGAAAATGGGCAGGATTCTTTTCGGCAGCACTGTTCAGTTTCAAGATTTGGGAAACAACCATTGGTTTATTCAAGACCACCAACTCAATAATCCAAGGCCGTCTTCAATGATGGAGCACTACAGAATAAAAGAAGTTTGAGTGAAAACACGTTCAAAGACATAGAAATGCCCCTCACCTCAAGCCAGTATGCGGACGATTTTAACTCTTTCCCTGTTCCACTTGGCGTTGCAGCAGCAGGTGGAGGAATTGGTGTGCTTGCATTTGGACCCATTGGTCCGTTCAGGGCATTCGGCCGCACTTCATTGAAGTGTTCCACTTCGACGCGAAAGCGGATCAATTCTCCTCGCTCAATATCCATGTTCTGAACGTCTCCAGAATCTTCATCTTCGTACTGCCAAACCCACTGACTGGTGTGCTTATTGCTGGGATGAGTTCGAAGGGAGTCAGATGCCATGAATAAGTCCAGGTGAAAACTCCCCACTCAACTAGACTGTATTTGCTTTCAGCATGTATTCGGGAATAAGGATATCGTCAAAGAATTCGCAGGATACTGAAACATGCTTGACATGTCAGCGACATGGGCAACAGTTAAAAGAGCGGAATACCTCGAAGCCCCTCCGGCGAAGCATTGACCACTTTTCCGACAATGATTTCGCCCACGAACGGTTTAAAAACAATAATTCGGAACTTGACAGCAAACATGGCTGATCCGTCTAAACAAGCGTGAACGATTCCATCGCCAACTTCCAGGACATCCAGTACTCGAATGCACAGACCCAACTTCGGTTTGATCTAATGAATTGTAGTTCGGGAATAGTTCAGCTCCAGCGGCCAAGTTCCCTTTTTTTTTTTTTTTTCGAAGCTTGGAAAAGTGCAAACGAACTTTGTTGGAATATTTGCGGTTGAGTTCGTCTGTGATTGCAGTTGGGAGGGGTTTCCGTTGCTCTGCTGGCAGAATGCGCACTGAATCGTCGATTGTTTTGAGGACAAACATTATGAGTATGCGACGGGGTTGTTTTTTATCAGATTTAAGGGGAGGCTCCAAATGCAATAAATTTTTTGTCACC
>QEAP01000281.1:0-33940 GCA_006535975.1 Chytriomyces confervae | reverse complement strand
GGAGAGATTGATATTTATATTTTTTTTAAGAAAAAAACAAAAAAGAGAGGGGGGGGGGGGGGGGGGGGGGGGGGGGGGGGGGGGGGCAGTTTAAATAAGTAAAAGAAGCCCATCCATCATTCATCCCCTTGGCGTTTTCCTTTTGAATTGACCAAAAAAATCGTTGCCAATAAAAGCAAGTTGACGACGGGAACCTTTTGGAGCAATGTCCACCCTCTCTCCCGCGCCGCAACGGCGACTGTATGCCGACGCAGCAAACACCGCCCACGATCTCGTTCATATATACCCGGAAATGATTGATCTTGTCGTTGGTGCGAAAATGCAGTTGCTCACGTCGGTGGACTTGGACTTCGCAAAGGCGCCCGATTTCTTCAGCACGTTGCGGCCGGACGCAATCGACCACAGGGTGAGTGCAGACTCCGTCGCTCCCTGCTGCCTCTGACGGTGTCGCTGGCTGATGAGTGCAAGCTGAACTCATCTCTCCAACAAGCAGCGGTTACATTTTTTTCATTGCCCAGTCAGTCTAAACAAAAAATGCGCGCTGTCTAATTCACATCATCCATCCCAAACTGAAAGTCTCTCTTCCCTCCCACCCCAAACAGATATCAAACACTGTCTACGCACAGCGAATACGCCATCTAAACGCACTGCTGCACACCTCCCGCGTCTTTCACAACCGTGGCCGTTTACTTGTCTTGGCCACAGCAAGCACATCCATTTCAAGCACAATCGCAATTATCGTTCTCCTGTGCCTGCATATGGAGAGTATCGTCGCAATTATCGGACTTGCAGCGGTCATTGCCGTGTCTCTCATGGTTCGAGTGTCCCACTTCCTGCACACTCCAAAGGTAAACCCTGATCGAGAGAAGAGTAGCGAAAGAGCCCAAAATCCCTGACATTTTCCTCTTTCTCTCTCTCTCTTCCACGTCGCGTCACAGTATATCGTCTTGTGTACCGAGCACCTGTCCGACTGGACACGGCAAGATCAGATGCAAGGAATCAACCTGTACTACAAACTGCGGCATGTTAGGCCGACGGGGTTTCGTCAGGACAAGCCTGCTATCAGCATTGATATCCTACAGCATGTTTTGACGGAGGTGGAGATGGACGTCTTCTCAGCAGGTAGCTGTTTACCAGCCTATGTGCCGTGATTGTGTTTTATTACTATTGTAAGCATTATACTTTAGATGAGCAAATATGTGGATAGGATTATATACCAGACAGTCTTGTGTTTGATGTTGCTTGTTTTGAATGTTGGTGTTTGGGGGTGATACAGAAGGGCACCTCTGTTGTTGAATGCCTTGAATGCGAGAATCGCTTCTTTAGAGACTCACTCGCACTGCAGAGGGTCGAGAGTTGCAAGGCGGTGGCAGCGGTGGTGGTCGGTCGCCACATTGTTAAATATTTGTCGAGTTAAAGGTGGCAAGGTTCGATCTTTTGTTGCTAACTCCGGATTTAACTTTGCACACTTCTCAGCAGCCGAACGATCGGGTGCTAGTGTGCCGATACCGACGACGATGCCGATGCCGATGCAGCAAGGGCAAGACGGTGATTCAGAACCAGGGTTGGATCGACAATCGATGGTCGCGTTCAAGTCGAGACAAGTGAGTGCCTATCGTTTATTATGACTTATTGATGCAGCTGAGAAGGCGCTCTTTACTGCCTGCAAGAGTTGGTTGGTGTTTTGGAAGCATTTGTAATTCACAGCTTGTGACATCACAAAATTCGTAAATGAATCCAGAGCAGCATCGGCAGCCGCCACCAGACAAGGAGCCCGTCCCCGAAGAGGCACCAGCTTACGAGAGCCTCCCGCGCACAACCCAAGAGATTCAGCAAGTGGAACGAGCACAGTCGGTCACAGTTGCCATTCCTGCCGAGGCAGCAGCCAATGTTCCAACTGAAACAGATGCTCCTGCTGACACCGAACCACCCCCTCCCGAATACGACGGACCTATCCCCACTGGAATGGTGATGCTTGCTGTTGTGAAACTGCGGTGGGAAGATGCGCCTGCCTTCTTCGCCGTTGATCGGCCGTCACGTCTCGAGGACAAGATCTCAAACGTGGTTTATACAACACGAATGCAGACCCTCAATCTACAGCTTGTTGAGGAGAAGATTGAATCTCAGCTGAAACGCATGCGTCTCATCAGGAGCCTTGTTGTTGGCGGGGCTGTCGTCATCGCTGCCACCACTCTTGCGCTCTTCTACACCCTTCGTAACAACTTTATCGTTTACGCTGGTCTCTTTGTGTTTGTCTTGCTGCTTGCATTCTTGCCAACTACTCCCGGATACGTAAACGTCATCAACAAGGCATGCAGCGATTGGACTCGTGAGGATAAGGACCTGGGCATCAACCTTGTCTACATGGCAAAGGCAACCAAGATCGATGACTCGAACCGCGTTGATGTCAACATTGTCATTGTGGAGCCGCTATTATTCTATCAGTCGCCGAATCCGATGGGAAGCGAGCTGCCGCAGTATGCTCCAGCTACGTGATCGATCATCTTTTGTGACTACCCCCCCGCCCCACTGTCAGCTCCTTTTTCTTACACATTCCAATGACCGCATAAATATTACAATAAAGTACATACGCACAAGCAACTGAGTGGATTGTTGATGTCGCGTTTTCCCCCACGTCGCGCTTCCCCCTTCAATGTTTAACCGACAGGTTATGCATGCACACGACACCACACTTTTGAGATGTCATATAAAGCAACTGCACAAGCACCGTGCTGCCATTTGTTCTTCATTCGCAATATCCCCACACACACACACACAAAAAAAAAAAAAAGAAGAAATAATAGCGCAAGACAAAACGGAAGCATGTCAAACCTTTGCAATTTTGCAATCAGATAAAAGGAATTGAAACATCCGAAATAATACGATAATACGAGAAGTATTTGGTCAGATCTTGAATTATGTAAAAACCTTGCACATGGGTTGAACTGGTCACACCTTTGAGTTTGTACGCGCCAAGGTCTGGGTCTGTCGATATTTATTCATATATCACGTAAAATGAATGGTCTATGAAGAAGTAAAAGCCTCCAGCAAGGCCTCCACTTCAACGAATCTAAGTGTCCGCGCCAAATCTAACGCAGGTTTGCAGAAACTCCTCATACGCGCATCTCCCGCTTCCTCACCATTATCAACACCACCTCCACTACCACTGCAAAACTCTTCAAACCGTCCCACAATCATCTTTACAATTTCCACATGTCCATACCGCGCTGCATGTTTAAGACACGTCCATCCCTCATCATCTGGCATCTCCAGCACCCGCAAACTTTCCTCACCAGGAGGCAATGATACTAGCAACGACTTCATGGTTGCTGAATTACCGACCCACGCTCCAATATGAAAGCACGTCCACCCACCCTTTCGAGTCTTTAAAGAAGAATCAGCCTTTCCTTCCGTCAAAAACAAATCCACAACCTCCCCGTTCCTCAACCCACTCATTTTACAAACCACATGCAAGGGAAGCCATCCCTTGCCGTCAAACACTGTGTTTGCAAACGTTCGAAAATTCATTTCCGACTGTCCATTTTGGCCGCCAGGTAAAACCACACGCTCATCTACAAGCATTTTCAAAACATCCAACCCCCCTGCTTCGGCAACTCCTCCCACCATATGTAGCAAAGGCTGCTCCGCTGGACCAACATGGAAACCGTTCGTGGCAGAAACAAGCATGTCATGAACTCGCCGTACATCAATGGGCCCAACGCTCGCCGGATCAACTTCAGCATTGAAGGCTGCACAATAAGGTGCAAACAATAAATCGATTGATCGAGGAATCGTGTCTAAAGAATCGCGGTCAGACTGAGGAATCCGCGTTGCTGCAAATTTTTGAAACGTTGAAAAGGTAACGTGGCCTTCCTGCTGCTGCAGTTTGTGTTGTTCATGTTTTGGCGAGGCTGGTTGAATAAGAGTCGATTTGAATGAGGAGTTGTATCCAACAAACGTGGGGTATCTTTTCGCTCGAAGCACTGATGTGAAGGTGTCCCACCGAACGGATTTCAAATCGCTAGGAAACAGGGATTCCCAATACTTGAGTAAAATGTCTTCAAAGTCGCTATCCCACTCCTCGGCAGAGTCGACTTCCAATATGTCTTGATCGTGATCGCTACCATCTGCCGTGCTTCCGGGACTTGTCGGGGGCAAGTCAATCCCCAACGGAATTGAAGGCACGGTTGTCAGGATAGGATGAGAATCGAGGTTGAACTTGAGATTGAGACTGATTTTGTCTGGCGACACGGCACGGCTTGCAAACGTCTGGTCACTCATGTTGGAGCTGGAGCTGCCATCGCTCAAGATACTGTATCGCAATGTCGATACATTGATATTCGCAAAAGCGCCACTTGATTTTTCTCCAGTAGTGGATGGATCTAGGCTGCCCAATCGGGTTGGAGTTCCCGGACGACTGACTGGCGGCTGTCCGACAGCAAGAACGGAGCTCATCATGTCATCGAGAGGCATCTCAACGACAAACGCGTCCATCCGTGTTTTGATTTGACTTTGCCTTCGGAAAGAGTTTTGCAACTTCAACAGTCCTTTCAGTTGGATCTCCACGTTTGCAAAAGAAGGGCGTTGAAGGAGATCTTGAGTCCAGCATGATTCGATCAGCGTCCAAAGCTTTTCAGGACAGTATGACGGTTTCAGCGGTCGAATAGCTTCAAACAAAATCAAACGAGTAATTTCAGATTCTTCAGCTTCGGCGTCAAATTGTGATTCTGGATCATCCGGGTCATGGAGACGGTTCAAGAATGGAACATCGCCCGTTAGGATTTCGTACATGGTCATTGCAAAGCTGTACATATCAGACTGCGGTCTCAGAGCACCTGGCGGCCAAAATTAATTCTTGTTAAAACAAAACTGGATGTCCGTTTTTCCATGTCAGAAGTGACCAGGGTATTTTTACCTCCTCGAAGGATTTCGGGTGCAGCCCACCGCCGCCAGCCGTTTCTCGCAATTCCCTCTGCGGCCATTTCCACCCGATAATCCCATAGCCCAAAATCTGCCAGAACAGGTTTTCCATAGTCATCAACAAGGACGTTACAGCTCCGTAAAGCGCCATGTAAAATCCCCATCGAGTGAAGTGAGGCCATTCCGGCAGCAGTTTCATGCAGCAAGCGCAAGCTATGACCCGGGTTTGCCTTTGAATAAGAAAGGATGTTCCCGTTCTTCATGAACGGCGTCACAAGAATTTGAGGCTGCGTCGAAAAAGAGGAGCCGATGACTGATAGGATTCTCTTTTCCGATTCTATCTCAAACCATGAAGACATCTTGAAAGATGGAGAAACTTGGGTTAATCCAGAACGCAGTTTAAGCGAACCGATTTTGTCGTATTTACCTTTGCAATCAAGAGATTTCCATGACGGCGCTTTGAAGGGATAAACTTTTTGATGACTACAATTGACGTTTCGGTCGCGTTTGTTTCTTCGTTCTTCGAGTACAGAATCCCTTTTAAAGACTCGCTAATGCCAGTGGGTCCAAGCGGAGCTCCATCTCCATCTTCATCCAAGTCATAAGGCGATACTGTGATGGTAGAATCCGGACGCTCTTTCGACAGCGCCTTCAGCACCAGGCGCAGCCACTTAATTTCCAACCCCGGATGAATTGAATAATTTGTTGAGGCATCAGCTGATTCGACGTAACCAATGCTTGTCAAAGAGTTTCGTGAGGAATGGTTTGAATTGCTTTGAGGATCGTTGTCTTCAGAAAAGTTGCCAAATACAGCGTTAAGTTCCATTTCCTGTCGGGATAGGTTTTCGAGCTCTAAAAGTCGACGCTGGGAAAACAGTTTCGCCGCAGGATACAAGCCACGGGGGATATTTGTGTTGGATAGAAAGTCATAATCATCGTCTGTGTCTTCTCCAGAGTCCCCATCATTATTTTCGCCATCTGTGGTATCATAGTAAGATTTGTCCCCTGTAGCTTTCTCAATATGAGACACAAGAATCGATTTCAGCGTTTCCGCGTCTTGTACAAAGTCGATGCCGTCTTCCAAATCCCAAGCGTCCGCGGTTGGAATCTGGATGGATTATAATCGATTCAACGGGGGGTCAGCATTGAGTGAACCGCACAAGTTCGTCTTTTTACTCACTCCCAAGCAACATTCTTCAGCCCATGTACGCACCAGCCCCTGGTACTTTCTAAGCCTGTCTTCGAAGCGCTTTCTGGTTCCAAGAATCCGCAGTAAATCCTCGGTGGCATTGTTGCGCATAAAACTCTTGATCCGTTCGAGAAGCAGGATAAGGGCATCAATGGACAGGTGAGATGGAAGGAACCGTGCCTTCAGGTTGGGGTTAGATCTGGTTGGTAACATAGATAGCCTTGAGAGCGTGCGCCAGGCACGTAAAGAAGCTGACGGAGACGTTGGAGTTGACGGCGTTGCTGCTGTAGGGGACTGCGGGGAATGGGGGTCAGTTTGACCGAGGCGGTTTGGCGTAGAGGGCCGGCTGCGGTGCTCAAGAAACGAGTCTGTGGACTGAGTTTTGTGCAGAGGAGACACTGGAGGAGGCGCAGGAAGGGCCATCGAGTTGACATTGTGGACAAGTGTCTGTTGTTTGTGAGGATGTGTGAATGGGGGCTGACGACAAGATTAGTCATCGACTCACCTCGATGCGATCAGCCATGCGTCGGATGCGGCGTCTGTCGAACTGCGTGTTGTCGGCAAGGATGTTGATCGTCGAGGCCAGGCGGAACACAGCAGCCATGCCCGGGCCTGGTGAAGGCTGCCCAATCTCCATAAGCGTAAATTCAATTCAAAAACCAATTTTGTGTATTGCTCATTAAGGGCTGACGCTGCCAAACAGCTATAACCTCTACGTGACTCTTCCGCTGTTCCATCCTCGCAATGGCGCAATGAGAGAGGCAGAATCAGAGCACCCCACAATGTTCTACATGTATTGCTGGAACAATTATGAAGAACGAGTATGTTCAAGATTCCTCTGCCCCAAAGAATCCAGCAGCAGCAACAATGGCGAGGTCTGCACCCACAACAACAACTGCCGATTTGACGCAAAAAATTATATGTTGGATTTAAATAAAACGAAGGAAACCGCCGCCTCCTCACAAACACACACAAACACACAAATACAGAAACAAGCACACGCGTCTTAAAAGGTTGCAAACTGATCCTTATAAACATCATGGCCTGATCCTCCGTATGACGGGTAGTCTTCATCGTATGCTTCAAACTGGGCGAATTGTGAACATTTGTGCGAATAACCCAAAACAGGAAAAAACCTTACATTTGACGTATCACTTTCCCCACTAACTTTCGGAATATACGGTGCTGGAATCCCCAGCTGACCCAGTTTGTCCCAATCAATCGTCTCAAACCAGACGTGCGATTTAACATCCCCGGCGCCCCTCTTTAAATTCCCAAATCGCTTTGATAAATCCGGCGTTATCAGATACTTGCACAAGTCTTTGGCTTTTTTATCAAATCCTTCTGGGAAGCGCAGTTTGCATGCAATAATCTTTTCAAACAGTTTGATGTTATCTTCGTCGGAGAAAGGTGGGAATCCAGCGATCATCTAGATATACAAACAGAAAAAGAAAGGGAAAGGAGTGGCATTTGATGAGGGTTCGATGAAAATGGCGCGTTGGTTAAAGTTTCCTTACTTCATAAATCAATATCCCAAGCGCCCACCAGTCGACTGATTTTCCGTATCCCTTCGCTTTGATCTTAGAAGTGATCCCAAAAAAAAAAGAAAGCAAGTTCAGAAATCTTTTCGGTTTTGAAGAAAGTTTCCCCTACAATTTCGGGTGCCAAGTAATCCGGAGTCCCACACAACGTCCATGTCTGATCTTCCTTGATTTGTTTCGCAAACCCAAAATCCGTTATTTTGATGTGTCCTTTCGCATCAATGAGAAGATTCTATGAAAAAAAAAAGGGTTGTTGGAGTGCAATGCGATTGATGAGGATCGATGTCAGCACCTCAGGTTTCAGATCCCGGTACACGATATGCCGAACATGCAGATACTCGAATGCCATTGTAACTTCTGCTGCGTAAAATCGCGCCATACTGTTTTCGAATCGCTGAGTGGAATTGACAAAAAAAAAAAAAAAAGAAGGACGGAACAAGTTGCGTGAGCCGACGCAAAAAGCACGAGCAAGGTCGGAGAAAAAAAAAACATACCCCGCATCTCCTTAAAAACGTAAACAGCTCCCCGCCTTGTATGTATTCCAGCACAAAGTACAAATGCCCTGCATCCTGGAATGCAGCTAGCATCCCAACCAGAAACGGCATGTCCAGCATGGACAAAATCTTCTTCTCATTCAAAAGATGCTCGACTTGATGCATTTTGATGACATCGGACTTGCGCAGTGCCTTCAACGCATAATATGTACCAGTGGAGTTGAGCTTGACGAGATGCACTCTCCCAAAGGAACCCGTTCCCACAGTTTTCCGGATCGTAAAGTCGTGAATCGTAAATTCCTTCCTGTCCATAGCACTCAGCGTGCTCGAAGCCACTTCCTTCAAGCCAGATTTTCGCGGCAGCGAGTTTGCTTGGCTCGCTGATTTCGTCATGAGCCGGCGCAGTAGAGTCGGTTCCTTTGCTTCTGGCTTCTCCTCCTTTTTTTTCGTGAACATGGACAACGGTTTGTACATGGACGATTTGGGGTCCATTGAATTAGTTGACGAGGTCCTGTTTGTGCTGCTGGTTCTGCTGACACTTGCAACACTAGAGGAGGAGGAGGACTCGTTGGAGTTGCTGCCAGTGTCCATGTGGTGGGTGTGTTTCTTTGTGACGCGTGGAGAGTCGTGGGGAGATCCACGAGGGGACCCGTGGGCTGACGCGTTTGATACTTTTGAAGACATGACGGCGGCGGGTTTGCTGCTATATACAGTTGAGTTCTTCTCTGCGGGAGCGGAGGGAGAAGGGAGGGATTGTAATGACGCGGATCTTCCAGAGTTGAAAAATTTGTCCCTTTGTTCTCAAAGTTTTTGTGGTATTTATTCATCATTTGTTTGTTCTGCGGCCCAGTCAATTGTCTCGCGCAACAGCCCTCATACGCTTGATGACTGAGTGATGCGGTGACTTGCGCGTACTCTACACACAATGAACGGACGCTCCTCATCTGCAAACACCGTGAACGCGCCCAATGGAATCACCGCCCGGTCCTGTCTCTGAGGACGAAAATGTGGTCACCTCGATCGTTAGGGCTCGTGCGCAATGAATGATGGATGAAAAAGAAATGACGTACGCTAGGAATATGTTTATTCTAGATTCACAGGCGCTGAGGAAGACGAAGAAGAAGATGAAGCCGCTGCGTTCAAGTCCATATTTGTCTGAACGGCTTCGGCCATAGAAACATCTGTATCCTCTTCCACATCGCAGTTCGCAACAATCCAGTTGACGATGCGCTCCCTGCGCAACATCTCAGCGAGTCCGAGACAGCTGCGACCGTCCTTATTTTTGCATGACACACTGGCACCCGCCTTGACCAGAAGCTGGACAACGAGCAAGTGACCGTTCAGACATGCCCAGTGCAATGGAGTGTCGGCATCCAGTGTCAGAGTACTGTCGAGATCCTTTGGCAGATCGAGATATGGCATGAACAGGAGGTCCATCAGCGACACATGGTTGTTTGCGCATGCTGCATGCAGCGGTGAGTAGCCGGCGGTGGACGGGCGAGTGGCAATAGTGCGCACAAGCCATTGCAGATGATGCGACAAGACAGGCGGCGTCGCAAGAACCGGAGGCTGAGGAGGCGGGCATTGTGGTGTCGCGGTTGGCTGCTGCTGCTCCATTCCACTCTGACTGGCTTCTTGATCGTCCTCCTGAGCCTCGTCACCGTCTTCGTTGGAGCCAAACACTGGCACTGGATGGGCTGCCTCAAACTCACGGACCGTCTCGGCATAATCCAAGTAGTAAGCATCCAGCTGGCTCTGCGTCTGCAGCATCACGGCCGCAAACTGATCAAACTCGCTTTGAAGCTCGACAGTGTCCTTCAGAATGTAACGAACAAGCGCAATCACATTCTCGCTCTCGTTATGCCGTACACAATCAACGAGAATGTCCATGAAGGTTTCGCCGTCTTCGCTCACGGGATATGCCGCGATTGCCGCTTCGAGTTGTGCCTTGATACTGTCCATTTTGACAAAAAGAAAAGAGAAAGTTGAACTTCATTCCAGCAAAATTATAATAAAATGTAAGTATAGGTGGTAATTCTGGATATCAACAACATCACGCTTGATTTTGCGCAAGCGCGAGCAACAAGGCATCTACTTGCTCGGTGATCCCGAGACGCGTCTCTCCATTCTTGTCGATATACTCCTTGCTTGCTTCATAGTCAAACGCGTTTTCCGCCGAAAGTGAGACTTTGCGCAGCTTGCTTCCAATGGGCAGATACCAAATAAACTTGCAACTGTTCGCGTCCTTAGCGGCTAATTCTTGCGCTTGGGCCAGCAGGACGAGTGGCTTGGTCAAGTGGATGAATTCCGCAAACTGCCTTTGCGAAAAGCGTAAATTGCAGTATGCGTTCAAAACTAGGGCGCTATTCAGCGCGTCCGTATCGACCACGTTCCTATTCTTGACGTTGAAGAGTTTTGGCAGACATTCGGCCATCAGGAAATCCGCGGCATCATATTTGCGTTCTCGCATCAACAGGCATGCTTGCACATACTTTGCAATTGCTTGCCTCTCGTGCTCAACACTCTGAGAGCAACTCTCCAAGAGAGGCTTTGCCATTTCAATCTTCCCTTGAAGAACGTAGATCCTTGCCAACCCCCATTGCGCTTCAACCGTACTTGCGTCGTCCACTTGTGAGGACGGGCCCTCCATTGCAGCCAAAACAGAAACCAGCACATTTTCCGCACTTGAATAGTCCAACAGTTGCACATGCACTTTCCACAAGCAGTTCATGACACACAACCGTGTGGGATGAACTTGAGGATGGCTCTCCACGACTTCGTAGCCCCACATTGTGCGCGCCGTTCGTTTCTCCTCAACTGGAATGCTTTCAAGCGCCGACAGAAAAACGCGCTTGGCTTCTCTTGCACAGGCAGAATCCAGTCTTGAAACGTTCTCACAAAGAGATTCAAGGTAACGGCACGCGTCTTTTTCCGCAAGCAAGTCTGCGGAAATGATATCACAGCATTCAAGCAAGCATTCATGCGCTTGAACAAACTCGCCGGCATTCATCCACGACAGTGCAGTGTTGTACAAGAGAACAGAAACATTTGCATGCCGTTCTCCATAGACGCTTTTGTACTCGTTTGTGAGAGATGATCCGTGCTTTGCCGCCTTTGCGGGCTGCTTGTGCTGGGTGTAGAATCGGACCATGTCTGAGTGTGCGGAAATGAGGAGTTTGCGGTTGCTTGTTTCAGTCAGAGTCTCGAGTGCTTGAACGAGCGTGGACTCTGCAGATTCATACGACAGAGAGCCGTCTTTCATCACCCGTGACGAGGTGGTTGTCCATAACTCGAACGCCGCCGAGTCTTCAACTGTCTCGACAATCGGATCTAGTGCATAACATCAGCGAAATGCGCTTTTTGAGAATAAAGGCAGAGAACGAATGGGTAATTTTACCGAGCATCTCAAGCTCTGAATACGGGCTTCTTTCAACCAGCAACAGCGACTCTTTGGGATCGTCCTCGCCATCGCCAAACACTTCGTCCAGGATAAGCGTGTCGTCCATGTCCATTTCAGCCTGACTGTGCTCGGGGATCACTTGCATAAAGTCAACATCATCGATTCCAATGGGCTCAATTTGTTTGGGTTTGTTCGGACCCACGGTTGCAGTCGATGGACGCAGCTTGATCGCCAGTGACGCTTGCTTCGCAGCTATTTTGTTTTCTTTGACTTTTGTTGGTTTTCGTTCAACGCTATCTGGAATGTTTGTTGTTGTTGTTGTAGTTGGGCGTTGGTCAGTGTGGGCCAGCATGGGTCCCTGGACATGCGGCTGTGCAGTTGTGACTTGCTGTTTCGGACTAAGCGCGTCGCCCGTTCGGACACCGATCTTGTTTGTTGTTTGTTGGCTGAGACAGCCGCAGCACTCGGCCATTGTTTTGGAATTTTTTGTGCACTTGAGCTGCACTTTTGATTAAACAATTTAATGGCTTTTCTTTGAATTTCTTTAACAATTTAAATCCCCGTTATATTTTTATATTTATATATATTTGTATATATTGTCATGTTCTCAATGCTTATTACTGCTTGCTTGCTTATTTGCTTGCTTCCTGATATCTGCAACCTGCTCTTCCTCTCGTCAGTTATTCCACACCCAGCTGCTCCGCCTTCCCCTGCCAATCAGCAGCGACTCCGGGTCTTTCCGAAATCCAATCCTGATATTCGAATTCTTGGTCCCGGCACTTCCATCCTCAGCCCCAATCTCACTCAAACGAATATTTCTCATATTCTCCCCAACCATCAACCACTCAACCTCGCTATCATCATCATTTACGGGAAGCTGTGCCTGCAGCTTGCCGATTGAAATCAACGATTTGCTCAACCGAAGCACCTCCGCAAACTGACCTCGCAAAAAGCGTAAATGGCAAAACGTGTTCAGCATCAATGCACTGTTGAGTACTTCCCCATCAACAACGCCGTCCTTCAAATGAAACAAGTCGGGAAACGCCTCAGCCAATAAAAACTCTGCTGCATCGTACTTTCGCTCGCTAATATAAATTCGCGCCAAGAGATACTTTGCAGCGGCTTGGCGTTTTCCATATCCTGCACCACCGCTTGCATCAGCAACAAGCTGTGAAACACTTTCCAACAATGGACGTGCCTCGTCTAACGCATCCTTGGCCGAGTACAGTTTAGCCAGACCCCACTTTGCTTCGACAAAGTCTGCATCTTCGTCCGCAAGCACTTTGTCCATGGCTGCCACGCACTTCTCGAGCACCACTTTCGCTTGCTCGGCATCGTTGCAAGCCACGTGCGTGCGCCACAATGCATGCATCAGTTTTAACATGGTTGGGTGCGTGTCTGGGACAAGTTTCGAGATGCGTGTGTACTGCGTTTGGAATACGCGACGCGTGTCGGTATACCGCTTCGTCTTTGCTGCGACCCGAAACACGGCGTCCGTATATGCTGCAAAGTTGGGGTCCCGTATCGGGTCTGCAACGTTCTCGTACAATTCGAGGAGCACCGACAGAGCAGAGGAGTAATCGCAAGCAGCGAGGTGGGATGCTGCAAGCTTGTTGAACTGCAGAATGGGTATGTTGGGGTGCTGCTCGCCATAAACGATTTTATAGTCTTGAATAAGAGATAATGCTACTGTCGTTGCTTTTTGATGGTTTGCTTGGGAGGCGTAAAGTGCATGAAGGTCAAGTTCGGTTTGAATGCGCGCAGTGGTGGGGTTTGTGTGGGAGTCAAGGTCAGCAAGGAGAAGTGATTCCGAGACAGAACCTGGAGATGCTTGTAATATCGTGGCTGGTTTGATAGCTGCAGTTTTTTCAGTTGCAACGGGAATGTCTGTAAAGCGCGTGTGGGATGATAAGCGACCAAAAAAAAAAAAAAAAAAAAAAAACGGGAACAAAAAAAAAAAAGAAAAAAAAAAAAAAAAAAAAAAAAAAAAATACCGGAACCATGATAAGAAAGTGAATAGTCAGGATAAATTCAAGCGGGTTATGTACCAATCATTTCGAGAACAGGCAGAATAATATCTTGCACAGGCCCGGTGCTCGGTATAGCCTCTGGCGGAAGGTCCCAAACTTCTTGATCATCTTCGTATCCAATCAAGGGATCTGAGCCGAGAAACTCATCCTCCACGTCCAAATCTTGAAGAGCATGTTCCGCAATAACTGCTGTGAATAAAGGGTACTTTTCTTCCTCCAGACTCTGCTGCTGCAGCCGTTGCTGTTCAAACCCAAACGAGGGACCCTTATTCTTCATGACGAGAAAGTCTTCCTCGTCATCATCATCGTCTTCATCGCCGCTGCTCTCGGGATCTTCAGAGTTTGTGAGACATGGAGAAAAACTCGTCATGACCGTGGAAGTTACCCGCGAAACTGATTTATCCTGTGTATGGGAGAGGGGGAGGCAATGAAATGCAATTTTTTCTTTTCAGTTGTCCGTCGCATTGGGGCCCACAAATATTGCGATAGCAGTTCAGTGATACCTGAGTACTCTCTTCAGGCTGTTGGACAGTTTGCGCTGATGGTGACGTGCGGATGGGGAACTCGGCCGGCTTCCCTGACACGTTGAGCGAATCGGCGACAATGGCAGAGTGTCTTTGAGTTTTGGGCAACTTTGCAGCGTCCATTTCGGGGGCGGTCAGCGTCGTTCGCTCGCTTGGTTGGTTGCGTGGGGGATCCGGTGCAGACGTGGAACAGCGGCTGTTCTGTTGGGAGTCGAGTGGACAAGCAACTGACTGGCTACAAAAATCTTGAGTTGCAAATAAATAAAAAAGTTGTCTTTTTCTTTTGACGGAAAATCGAGGGTTTCTTGTCTTGCTGGGGGACCACGTGTTTGTGAACATGTTTTTTATTTGTTAAAGTACGTTTTACCGGCAGAAGATATCGTCTCAAACACGAGGATTGCAGCGCCGTTCGTGGGAAACGAGCGCAGGAAACACGGCACAAACCCGCGGTAGAAGCCCTTCATGCCCTCTGCAATGGCAACACGTCATGAATGAAATACAATAACAAAGATGAAAATGACACTGGAGTCACCTGCGCGAAGTATCTGAGATGCACAAGATCGAATGGATGGGTACCTCCAATCGCTGGCTTTGGCACCACGCCCTGGGTCCTTTTGAGCCATCATTCGATTTTTAATAACGTCCGCTGGATACGAGATTGTCCAAAATGTATTTGCTGCGAGGCCTCCAGCGAGAAATGCCGTCGCCGATTCGGAGTAGCCTCGTTTTAACAGAAACTTTGAGTAAATCTGGATAGAGAGGGACGGACAAATCATTACAAACACACATTGCGCTCGTCGAAAGAACCTTTTTTGAATTCTTACATCATAGGAACCCCAAAGTGCCCAGAAAAAGGATCGAAACAAGAGACACGGCCCCAATCCATGCCACAAAGCCGTCACGCCATGATTCCGAACCAACTTCTGTGCAAGATCAATGGGACCAGTATACTCGGCGCCTGCTAAACTGCCTTTCGCGTTATACTGAACTTGCAGCTTCGCTTTCAGTAACTCGATGGGCGTCGCAACAAAAGAAACGACAAATCCCGCGCCCGTCCCGGCCAGGGCATGTTCTGCTGTTGACAATGGTGTCGATGGATGATTCGATTGAAGCAGCAAGCGTAGATTTGTCAGTGTGACAAGCTGCGTTGAATCCATGAGAGTCCATCCGATGAGGGGCGGTGTTGCACCGCGATAAAGCGCTCTAAGACCTTCTCCGCGCACGGTGCTCATGAGACAATCGAGGGGACCTTTAAACCGCCCGTGAGCTCCTTCTGTTTGCATGCGGACTGCGATTTGGAGTTGGGGCGTGTTAGGATGGTCGGTTGGCAGCTATTTCGCCCGGGGGGGATTAGTTTCTGCCAATGACTACCTTTCACCGTGTCGAAGGGATGTCCCTGCAGATTCCGTGTTTTTTTGATTGCTCGTTAGACATGAAGAGGATGCGCAGGTGGGAATACCCTCACCACAAGAAGCTTCGTTGCTCCAGAGCATATTCCGGCTGGAATGGCGATGAGGCGCTGTTACGAAAGTGGTTGAGTGTTCTTGATGGCAACTCGGGAGGAAGTGCGGGAAAGGGAAACACTGACGTCGGCAGTGGATGGACTCGGCGAGTTGGACATGAGTTCAGTTTCACCACCTCCTTATCTGTAAAAATATCGCAGATCACCAGGTTTTATTCACACAAAATGTATTGCCGCACGTAAGCCCCATTGCCAAACATAGGCGGCTGCGTCAGTGTGCGCTAATGTACACGGCTGCTTGAAGTGATAGAATTGGATTCCCATTGCCCAATGGTGTGAATGCGCGTTACGTTACCAGTCATCGCACGCTTTAGACTCTGAGACGCCGGCCCCATAACGCCCGCAACAAACGTCCAGAGAGTCTGTGTCACGATAAAGATGAAATGCATGAATGCTGGGCAGTAGCGCCGAGGCAGGTTTGAACGGGGACATGTGCAACCAAGAATGGATTTGTGCAAATGCGCGCCCGGTTTGCTCCGGTGGCTGACAAAAAAGCGCGGACAAAGCCGGAAGCGCTCCCCCTTCAAACAAACTGCGCCGCGACCACGAACAACACCAACTGCCCCACGCCCGCTCTCGGGCACTCGCAACGCGCAGGATGCTCGGGCACTTTCGGACATCGACACATGCATGCACCTGCAGATCTTATCTGTTATCTCCAAAGAGACCAAACTCGCAATTTTTCATTCGATTCATGTCCCCAACTCTGCCTTTTGAACTGAAAAAACTATCTCAAAAACAGACCTCGCTGCATGCCACACTCATCCCTTACAAGCAAACGCGCTCGCACCCAGAGCGCTGAGCCAAAGGAATGCACTCTTTTGGCTGCAAACAGGGGCGAGATTGCTCTTCGCATCATTCGCGCTGGCAGAGAGCTCAACATGAACTGCATCGCAATCTACTCCTTCGAGGACAGGCTCAGCATGCACAGAACAAGAGCGGATAAGGCTTATCAGATCGGAAGCCCAGAGACCCATTCTCCCGTCGGAGGTAGCGTCTGTTTCGAAAAAAACAAAAAAGCCCTTGATGTATTTAACATCCAAATATGTTTTTTGCAGCATATCTGTCAATTCCTGACATTATCGAAATCGCAAAGGCGAAAAACGTGACCGCCATCCATCCTGGTTACGGTTTTTTGTCCGAAAACCCGCAGTTTGCACGCGCTTGCGCCGAAGCCGGCATTGCGTTCGTCGGCCCATCCGCGGCTGTCATCGAATCATGCGGAGACAAAACCAAAGCACGCCAGCTCGCGATCAATGCTGGCGTTTCAGTCGTACCCGGATCGGACGGGTTTGTCAAAAAAAAAAATGATTGAAATTTTCGCGATACTTACAAAAAAAAACAACTTTCCAGTCCAATCAATACCGTCGCAGATGCTGAAGCTTTTGCGCGCGCGCATGGGCTCCCCATTATCATTAAAGCCGCGAATGGTGGTGGTGGTCGCGGAATGCGTGTTGTTCGAGACATGGAGTCACTGCCGTCTCTTTTTGAACGTGCAAAGAGCGAATCACTGTCAGCATTTGGAGATGACACCCTCTTCATTGAGAAACTCATTGAGAGACCTCGGTATTTTTCATGTAGTTGCCTTTTTCATTGAGTAGTGACTCATCAACGAATTTCGCCCTTCTCTCAGCCATATTGAAGTGCAAATCCTGGCAGACAGTCAGGGAAATGTAGTTCACTTGTTCGAGCGCGATTGCTCCGTGCAGCGTCGCCATCAGAAGGTCAGAAGAACCGTCTCATACACTTCAATTAATCTCAAACTAAAGAACCTTAACCATTAGGTTGTCGAATATGGACCGTCTTTTTTGCCGAATGAAGCCCGACAAAAGCTGTTTGACGATGCGATTAAGCTAGCCAAGGCAGTGGGCTATGTAAACGCTGGAACTGTGGAGTTCCTAGTTGACTCTGACAATAACCACTATTTCATTGAAATTAATCCAAGGTACTTTGATTCTTTTCCTCGCATGATAGTACCGCGTTCTGATATACCTTTTTATTAGAGTCCAAGTCGAGCACTGTGTGACAGAGGAAATCACAGGCGTGGATATCGTTGCGTCTCAGATCGAAATTGCCTTAGGAAAGTCACTGCCAGACCTTGGTCTTACTCAAGAGAATATTTCAATGCGGGGATTTGCCATTCAGTGCCGCATCACGGCAGAAAACCCCAGTCAAAATTTTCAACCAGACTCGGGAAGAATTTCTATGTACAGAAGCCCAGGAGGTTCGTAAAATCTTATTCATGCGATCAACGCACATCCTTATACATTGTTATTAGGTCACGGTGTTCGCCTTGATGGCGGACCTTGCTATGCCGGAGCGATTATCTCACCACACTACGACTCTCTACTTGTTAAATGCATTACGGTTGGAAGTGATTACCAAGTTGCACGCCGAAAAATGCTATCTGCTCTTTCTGAAGTATGTTTCTTAAGTCACTTTTGTAACGCGAGTCTAACGAGGCTGTACTTCAGTTTCGCGTACGAGGAATTCAGAACAATATTGATTGGCTTATGAAACTACTTACCAACGATGTGTTTGCTGCTGGAGGGAAAGTATGGACGACGTTCATTGACGATACGCCGGAGCTATTCAAGGACTTCGAAGCAGACATCCGATGCGGTCAGCGTCTCATGAGATACTTGGGAGATTTGGTCGTGAACGGTCCTTCAGTGGTTGGTCAAAACGGCGTTCCAGAATTAAGAACCGATGTTGTCATTCCCAGCCTCCCCGATGCGCCGGCGAATGCATCCTCAGTGTCCTGTTTGACTGGTTGGAGGAATATTCTTGTGAAAGATGGGCCCACTGCATTCTGTGCTGCTATTAGGGCCCATGAAGGAGTATTGGTGACTGATACAACTTGGTGAGAAAAAGATTTCTTCGACGATTGTTCTTCTGCTTTACTAACAACGTTACGTTGGACACAGGAGAGATGCCCACCAGAGTATCTTGGCGACTCGTGTCCGTACCATCGATTTGGCAAAAATTGCTCCGCTAACATCTCACGCTCTGTCAAATGCCTTTTCTCTTGAATGCTGGGGAGGTGCTACCTTCGATGTCTCCCTTCGATTTTTGAAAGAATGTCCATGGGACCGCCTTCAAACTCTCCGCAAGCTTGTTCCAAACATTCCGTTTCAAATGCTTCTGCGTGGAGCCAATGCTGTCGGATACACGGCTTACCCAGATCACGTCGTGTACGAGTTTTGCGCAACTGCTGTAAAATACGGAATGGACATTTTCCGAGTGTTTGATTCACTCAATTACGTCGACAATCTGAAGCTTGGTATCGACGCAGTCAAGAAAGCGGGAGGTGTTGCTGAGGCTGCCATTTCATATACTGGAGATGTGTCTGATTTGACCAAGACGAGATACAACTTGCAATACTACCTTGACCTCACGGACAAACTTGTCGCCGATGGTATTCACATCCTTGGTATTAAGGTTTGTTCTTTTCTCTTTGAAGTTAATGCGCAGAGGTCTAATTCGCACTCTGTCTTTGAAGGATATGGCCGGCCTGCTAAAACCGAAAGCCGCCAAAATGCTGATTGGTGCTATTCGCGAGAAGTACCCTGACCTTGTTATTCACCTGCATACTGTAAGCGTAAATATATGACATATTTGACGGTGGCAAACTGACTTTGCATCAGCATGATACTGCAGGAACTGGAATCGCAACATACCTTGCTGCAGTTGCTGCAGGAGTTGACATCGTTGATTGCGCCATTGATGCGTATGTCCTCTTTTTCGTTGTCGTGGTTACATTCAAATGCTAACGATCCACATTAGCCTATCTGGTCAGACTTCCCAACCATCCATGGGCGCATTTGTTTCATCTGTAGATGGTACCGGCATCTCTTCAGCAGCTGTTCAGACATTGTCCTCGTATTGGGACCAGATGCGCCTTCTCTACTCACCGTTCGAGAGCCCCATGCCACCCAGTGACTCATCTATCTACTACACTGAAATGCCAGGTGGGCAGTACACAAACTTGCAATTCCAATCTCGACAACTTGGGCTTGGAGAACAATGGACCAAGATCAAAGCGGCCTATGCACAAGCTAACCGGCTTTGCGGGGATATTGTCAAAGTCACACCGTCTTCCAAAGTCGTGGGAGACTTGGCGCAGTTTATGGTTGCTCAAAATCTGACGGAACAAGACGTGATTGACAAATGTGAAACGTTGTCGTTTCCTCAAAGTGTGTTGGAGTATTATCAAGGTTTCTTGGGTCAGCCTCCGTATGGATTTCCTGAGCCCATGAGATCAAAGATTCTCAATGCACGAGGATTAAAATCCATCGAAGGGCGTCCAGGTGCTTCCATGGCGCCTTTAAATATGAACGATTTGAGGACAAAACTCGTGGAAAAGTACGGCGAAATTCGCGATGTGGACGTGAGTTTTTTTTTCAGTTTTATTTTTAACAATTGCTGGCATTTTAACTTTGCCGGTCTCATGCAGGTCCTTTCGGCAGCCCTGTACCCCAAAGTATTCGAAGAGTACATGGACGCTGTCTCCCTCTATGGAGAGGTTACACAGATTCCCACCCAGTATTTCTTGAGACCAATGGATGTTGGAGAAGAGTTTCAGTTTGATTTGGAAAAGGATGGGCAGCGAATGATTATCAAGTTTGTTGCGGTGGGACCTTTGGAAGACATTACGGGCCGACGGGACGTCTTTTTCACTGTTGATGGAGAGGCGCGAGTAATTGATGGTAACTGAACGCGTGCCCCTTTTTTTTTCTTTTCCTTTCCTTTCTAACTCTTCTGTCTTAAAAACAGTCCCTGACAAGTCCGGAGATGAGCAGAAAACTGGGAAAGCAACATCTATCAAGCGCCCCAAGGCAGACCCAAAAGCCAAGAATGAATGTTCAGCACCCATGGCAGGTCTTGTGGTGGATGTGAATGTGAAGGAGGGAGCTTTGGTTAAAATGGGACAACCCATTGCTGTGCTCAGTGCCATGAAGATGGAAACAATTGTGACAGCTCCATGTGATGGTGTCGTTGGGCAAGTGTTTGTTGCAGGAGGGGATTATATTGCTGCGAATGACCTGATTGTGCGTATCGTTGAATAAGTAGAAGGGGTGGTGCGAGTGGAAAAAACAGTTGGGTATCAGTAAAACAATTAATACAAGCTTCGCCGAATGTTGGCTGCCCTTTGTGAAATAATCGTATATGCTGCTCAACTACTTACTACCTTGGCCGAGTAATTCATGCTTCGGCAGGTGTTCTGGTACCTGAATCTTATTTGATACGGACCCGACCTTCTCTGGTAAGCTTGGGAAAGTAAAAAAAGGATTGGATGATGAAGAATAAGACAAAGTGGTTTCTTCGAACACAGTAAAAGCGACTGATATTCAGATATCAAACCCAACGAAAAGAGAACATATGACCACTAATATCATGTACCCCACTTACTCGACAAAAAACACATGTCAAGAGATCCCAACAATCCAATTGCCCAACTACACCCAATCAACCTTACCCCCACACACTCCAAAAGAAAAAACAATGAGATCAAAAGTGTGACATTTAGTTGTCC
Organism: Chytriomyces confervae; assembly: GCA_006535975.1. NCBI lineage: Eukaryota > Fungi > Chytridiomycota > Chytridiomycetes > Chytridiales > Chytriomycetaceae > Chytriomyces > Chytriomyces confervae. The sequence continues at coordinate 12,784 of QEAP01000281.1, read as the reverse complement.
CGACGGTTGGGAGGAACATACTTCGCTGGGCCGCCACTGGCAGGCGCAGCTCCAGCACCGCTTCCAGTTCTTTCCGCCGCGGCAGCTCTTTCACGCCAGCCGCCACCAGCCGGTGGTTGCAGAGGAGGTGGTGCATCCCGACCACGGTTCACATCTCCATCACGGCGCGCTCCGAAAGCGCTTGAACGCGAGGCACCAAACCGATCATCACCACCACGGCGCTCTTCATTACGCGAGCCTCCAAAAGCACCAAACGCAGCTGGTTTGCCTCCTTCTGCTGACCGTTGTGCCTCCGCAGTACGTCTGCTTGGAGGAACGTACTTTCCGCTGGATGAAATTGGACCGGTGGATGAAGATTCAGACGGTGTCGCGCTGACATTTTTGCTTCTCCAAGTATCGCCAGCGTCCGCAGGAGTGGCCGCTGCTGCCGACACAGGTTGTGGACGGCGGGTCCAGACATCGCCGCCTCTAGATGCTGGCTCTTGCTGCTGCTGCTGCTGACGAGCTCGCTCCTCCAATCGTTCGCGCTCACGCTGCTTCACACGCTCTTCGGCTGCACGTTCACGCTCTTGCTGACGCTGGTAAGTTTCGTCCAATTTTCTAAAATCATGCATGTTAAGATACGGGTGGGCACGTGGACTCTGGCTGTATGACTTACTTGGTGCGTTCCGCTTCTTCGGCTTTTCTGGCAGCATCACGTGCTGCTTTCTCAGCAGACAAGCGCTGACCCTCTGTTTGTGGCGAAGAATATCAGATGCTAGAATAAGGCTGCATATGAGGATAAATATCACCTTCAAGACGAATCCGCTCCTCCTCTGCACGCAATCTACGGGCTTCTTCTTCTTTACGAGTGCGAGCCATCTCCTCCGCCTTCTTTTTACGGAATTCTGCAATTCTTTGCGCCTTGGCCTCAGAAATCAGAGCTTCAGCACGGGCGACCTTCGCTTCATAATCGGCTTGACGAACGGCATCTAATTTCGCCTTGTGCGCAAGGAAGTCTGGCAGAATGCGAGTCACACGCGCCTTGACCTTCAAGTCCGTAGCATGTTTGGTCTTTGTAGCTTCTTGCTGAGCTGCCGCAAGGGCATTGTGGTATGCTTTGTCAATACGTTTCTGCTCAACATGATCGGCCTCCCACTTGGGGCTTTCAGCGCGACGCATAGCACGCTCCGTGTGGTCAAGACGTTTTGAGATTTGGCGCATTTTGTTTGCAAGGTCACGCTTTTCTTGTTCAAGAAGTTCAAGTTGCTTGTCCATCAGAGTTTTGGTGTCCAAGTTCATCAATTCGTCCTGCGTCTGAATGTTAGAAAACTCACTTAAAGAAGGAAATGATGCCACTATTACCTTGATGTTCTTGTTCTTTCCATCACCGGCAATTCTCTCGGCAAGCTTCATAGCTTCCTCCCTCTCCCTCTCAGCGCGAATCTGGGCAATCTTTTCCATCTCACGACGACGCACTTCCTCTTCCATTCGCACCTTTTCAGCCTCCGCTTCTTTGCGAGCTTGCTCGATTCTCTTGATTTCATCCTCGCGAATCTTCTTTGCTGCTTCATATTCTTTAATCTCACGACGTTTTTCAATCAGGATCACGCGCTCAGAGGCAAGACGACGTTCCTCTTCCATAGCTTCCAAAGCGGCGCGGAATGCTTCTTGCTGAGCTTCACGCTTCTCCTGCAACTTATGGGGGGAGATCAGTGTCACTGCCGTGTTGAGGCGGTTTGCAAGGTTCGTCAAATGGGTACGCATTTGTTCGGCAGGTGTGCTCTGAAATATGAAGATTCATTTAGTTCAGAAGAAAGAGTGGCAGGAAGGAAAATGTGGGGTACCTGAACACGAGGTCCCTTGGACCCAGTCGCCTTGCTTCCCGCAAACACATCCGTCTCGAAGGTAATCGTTCGCGTCATGTGGTTAACACGAATGTTCAACTCGCCCTTTCTACAACCGTTCATGATGAACTTTTCGATGGTTCCTTCATCAAAGTTAACAGAGTTTGTGGCGCTCAAGCTGGGGAAGCTAGCCAATTGAACAATGCTTTCAATGGTGATGCTTTGGTAAACTTGGCTCAATTGTTGCAAGAGACGTGTGAGAATGACTTGGTGCAGAGGGCGGGAGTATTTGCTGAATTCCTTGTGGCTGCTCAGCTTTTGAATCAACGGAGCAATCTTTTTGCTGATGGAAAGCGGGTGGAAGTCGACTTCGAGAATCGTGTAAAGCTCTCGCACTTCGGGGCGAACACGGGCAAAGACAGCCTTGTTTAACTACAAACAAGGTTCAGTTTCATAGTAGAATGGTGAGCATAGTGAGGCGAATTACTCACAGCTTCCTTGAGCAAACTTTCACGAGTTGGGATCTTGGAAACACGAAGCAAGTTGGTCAGTCTCTGATCACGTGGCTTGTTGTCATCTGTGTCTGCGGTGGTGGTACGAGTTTTTGAGGCTGCAATAATCGGGATTGAGAGAGCAGACATCATAACAAGAGTGGCCCATCTATGAAAAAGTGGCACGGATTTTCGAGGTTGAGTGGAATTCGTTTCAAAATTCAGAATGTCTTCACCTCTCTTGCTCTTCTTCTGGCATGTTTTTGTTCATTTTCGCGATGGAGAAGTACTTGCTGACGGCTGCAGCATGAAACAAGTAGTTTTCACCAACACTGAAAATTCTGGCAAGCTTTTCGTAGTACTGCGCTTGCATATACGCCTTAGGTGGCTTCTTGGAAACAACGAAGAGCGTGTGAATGTCTTCAATACTTCTAAAGCCTTCCTGCCACAACTCCAACTCAGCGGCGGCATTCAATTGCTCGAAACGAGTGTCCAAATGACGTTGAAGAGTTTCTGGATCGCTCAAATTGATGGAATGCGTTTGGTGGGCATACTTTGCAGACGTGGTCAAGTGCTGTCGGAGGATTTCGCAAAGACGACGGAATTCGGTTTTACGAGTGTATTTGAGACAGAATTTGAATGCTTGAGAAGCCATCGTCTATTATTCCGCCATGCGCATGATGGCGCCAAACCGGAATTAGAAAAAGTAACTCCCTCGTGATACAAAAAACGCACCTGATACAAAATCTCCAGACGGGAGTTGTTTCTCAAAATGTCCAATGCGGTTCTGTAAGCCTCCCACAGAAATTTGAGCCATGGCGTCACAACCTCACGATCAGTGCGGTCTTTTGACACATCCCCTGACACAGTCGACAAGATGATAGATTCGGGGGTCTCAGTTGCCTCAAGATCATCCACGTTATCCAGGTTGATTTTGTCTGCCTTTGTCTGGGCTTCCGCGACTTTTGCCTCGGAAAGATCAATAAACTTCTTGATGACGAGCTGAAGGAGTGACCAAACGTGAATAAAAAAAGAAGAGCCAAAACCAAAAAAATGGCTTAAGTCACCTCAATGGCAGTAACAGTTACGTTCTGAGAAATGTTCTTATACTGATGCAGACCCTCCTTGGCAACTTTTCCCTTGCGCATGATGACGGCAAGTTCGATAAAACGCAACAAGATGGGCTCGAGAACAGCAATGGAAGTGGCACGAGTACGTTTGGACATGATGACTTCGTGAAGAAGGTCGAGGGCACTTTCATGTTGCGAGACGGCGATGAGCTCTGATTAAGTGTGGTTGAGTGGGTTTGCCAAAAGTACGGGTGTCAGGATTCTGACCTTCCGCCCGCTTGAGGGCGTTCTCCGGTCGCTGGTACATGCGCGACTAAGAGAGGAAGATGGCGCCTGGCAGTTAGCATGCAGTGTAGTGGGTGCTGTTGATGCAGCATTTACCATTTTCGGGGATTGTTGATTTTAACTAACTGTGAAAAAAAGAAGAAAAGTTGCACTGATTTATTTACTTCTCACGGCAATCACCGCTCTTTGGATACTGCTGCAAAGGCTCCCAAGTTCAAGGTCAGGAAAAGGATGACATAAGATGGTTAGAGCAGGCAAGACCACAGATACGCGTCGGAACCTGCTTTTCGTGTCAGTCTCTCTCTTAGTATGCTCGAAGGTCAATTCTGCTCCGGTCAGATGCATGCATCCCTTTATGATTGGGTATCTGCTGAGAAACCCTCTCTGTTCAAGCAACGCATGTGAAAGATGCCCTTGTTTTTTCGGGTCAAACCAGCTGCAGCTCGCTGTTCCCTGAGCACAGTTTGATCCTTACGCGCGTCGGAGCGAACCGTTTTCGCGGGTACAAATGCCAAGACATGACCATTGCCACGGCCTACCCTTTCAAAACTGACCGGCATCAGTGTGATTTTGCAAATGTTTCAGGCAATAGTGCTCGTCAATTGACCTTGGTTATCGTTCTCTCATTGGAACCATCGAAAAATCAATTGCCTTCACTCGTTGAATCCCTCAAATGTTATCGCAGTTCCACATCCAATTAATTCAGTATTATTTTATTTGATTACATATCATCACTTTTCACCACCAAAGCTCTTGAAGCGCGTCTCCAAAGGCACAACACTCTTCACTGGCAGCGTAACACCCTCAGCTACAACACCGAAAGGCATCTGAGCCACAAGGTTCCACGTGGCTGGAAGAGAGTAAGCTTCCTTAGCTTCATCCTGGGCAAACGATTGCTGGTGTTGCAATGAAGCTCCCATTCCAGCCTCGGCGATTGAAGTCCAAAGCACATAGTGCAGGATACCAGCACCGTGGTCTTGCAGCTGGGCAGAGCCCTTGTAGGTTTCGGAGTCCTCAAAGAGAAGGATGGTACCGTAGCCTTTCTGGAAGTTGCTGTGACGCAGCAGCGTGTTGGCCAACTGTGTATATTATGAATTAAGACGAAAGATGAGTGGTGATGAATGTGAATTGAGGGTCAGGGAGAACTTACATGATCGCCTTCTTGCACCTTTCTCGCACCATTCTTGGCCATTTCCCAGAAGCGCACATGCTCTTCCTTAAGCAGGAGGACGACGCGGGAGGTCTGTGAGTTCATGGTGGAAGGGCTGTTGACGAGGGCAAACTCGACAAGCTGCTCAAGTTCAGCATCGGACAGGGTGGAGACAGCGGTGAGGCTACGGTGGGATCTACGCGCAAGAGCAGCTTTCTGGAAGGGAGTGGACATGTTTGGGTTTCAACGAGTTGGGTGTTCTTTTGACGGCACGTAAACAGGCGGCTTTTATTTGGAACAAGTGCATTCGAAATGTCGGCGTGGGTTGATTGATTGCCCCTTTTTCGCAATTGCAATTTCCCGCGGTCAATTTCTATTCGCTGATTACGTCGCGTTTTTTTATCTATTTATTTATTTATTTACCGGCGATTTATTTACGTTTCACCCTCGCAGCAGCAACAACTGCGAGGGCACTGAGTCCGCATGGCATGCATGTGAGCATCAAGCTTGAACATCCTTTCGTTTACCGTTTCTTTATTCACAGATCCAAGTTCAGCTCATCTTCGTCCACCTCCTCATGCGCATTCGACTGGTTCTGCACCAGTCGCAACATATCCAGCTCCATCACGACTTCTGGCTGCACGGCTGACGCTGAACGCATTGCATGATATACGCGTGAATAATGCAGCCAAATTAACAAGAAACATTACAAAAAAAGTACAAACAGGCATTTAGCGCATCTGCATTCACAAGGGTATCTAACTGATTTGGCATGTACAACATCGACCGTTTCATGTGTGCGTCCTGCGGAATAGGGGGGATTGCTGGTACGCTTGGGTTGGAGGGAGGTGATGTGTATCTCGCCAGTCTGCGTGCATGGTTAATAATGAGAGCATGATCGAGTGGGGCTGTGTGAGAGAGAGGGAGAGATGGCATCGATCTTAGTATTCGCTGTGGAAGTGCCTCTGAATAAACAAAGAATTCGCACCTGCTTCACTTCGAAGCTGTTTTCGCTGAAGGGCCTCGGCAAGAACATGTTCGAGTCCAGTCTGAGCAGTTCTCAACACCTGCACTAGTTGCAGAATCGCCTCAGAAGCTGTCTGCACGCGTTGTTGAACAGCGACGATTCGTGCCTGTTGTTTTAGGGGAGAACGATTTGTCCCTGGGCTGTTCAGTATATGGCGCCCCTCTTTCCCCGCTATCCCGCGACAGATTTTTACCTGCCGTTCTTGGTGCGGAACAAGCACAGTATCAACCCATGCCATCATGCGCTGGTGCTCAGCAAGCACTTGAGCAAGTGCAGTCGCATCTCCCTCACTCTCCTCACTCGAAGTGGCCGCATAAAGTGCATCCAGACTCAGCAGGAGCTTGTCGAAATCGAATTTTGGAGCTGATGTAGATTCTGATGCAGATTCTGACGCTGATGAGGAGTTTGCTGTTGCCAACGTCATGCTTTATTTTATTTTTTCCAACTTTAAATATTAAAAAACCGAGGAGATGGGCAAACGGAAGGACACCAACGACGACTTCATTGACGACAACGACGTCGAAGAAGTGTCACCAAAGAAAACGGCAAAGACGGCCGCAAAGAGCAAAGCTGCCGCAAAGAAAACCAAGGTGACTCATCTTTGCATCAACGGCATTCTTCTCGGACACTCAAACCCCCCCAAAACAAAAGACAACCGAAGAACCGGCCACGGAATCCAGCACCACTGCCACTGCATCAGCGAATGATGAAAAGTTCCACCTTCTCAGCGAAAAGAAGCGCGCCCAAGTCCAAGAGTTCAAGGGTGTCAAGTTTGTGAACCTTCGCGAGTACTACAAGGACAAGGACACGGGCGATTGGAAGCCAACAAAGAAGGGCATCACTTTGAACAAGTCCGAGCTCGAGAATCTCAAAAAGTCCATTGACGACTTGATTGCCGGCTTCTAAAATCGCCCATTCTTTTTCTTTTCCTTTTCTTTTTTTTTTTTTCCTCTGCCTAAGAGCGACCATACTGCCTCCCCTGCCACCACTTACATGCGATATACACGCTTAATAGTAAATGCTTTTAAGAGATAATGCATTCCCTTGACGGAAACCTGCAGTGTCCGTCGCGGACGCCTGTTCGCAAGATCGATACGCTTCTTGATCTGAATTTCTGATACATTCGCCAATGAATACCGCATGCAATGCAGAACGAGGACTCCAAGGGGAAAAACTCTGGGTTGGAAGAAAAATTAAAGTGACAAATCAAAAATGGCCTCCAAAAAGAAGACTCCTCCTGGAAAGTCAAAAACAGACGCTGAAGGTACCCCCTCCTCCTTCTCACTCACTCTCGCCGCAAGACACAACCTCCCCGTCGCATCACTTGTCCAACCTGATCACGCTTTGATTTCTCTCAATCTTTTAAAAAAACGCGCTTTTTCCACTATCTGGTTCCAGCAACGCTCGTCAAAACTGGTGTCTACATATTTCCAGATTCGTCAAGATACGGTAAAAAAAAAACCTCGTGGAACAGCTCCTTCAAACAAACAAAGCATATTTTCCAATTTAATACCGTGACACTTTTGTAGAAGGCGCCTTTGCGGATGTCGGATCCGCCATCGTCCGTCAAGGCGAAGGAAAACATATTGCACCCAACTATATTTACACGGGAAATTGGGAAATGGATAAAATGCACGGGAAAGGTGTGTGTGTGTATGTGTGTTTCCTGTGATTGCTTTGTGGTTTATTGAAATTGTCATTTTGCTTCCGAAAAAGGCAGGCTGGAGTTTCTTGACACGGGAGCTGTATACGAGGTGAAATCAGTCACCCAAAAGAAATGCGTTCGGGCTGCTTTTTTTAAATGCGTTTTCTTCTCCATGCAGGGTCTGTGGAGAGAAAATCGATTCATGGGCCAAGGCTCTTACAAATGGTCTGACGGATCCATCCTGACTGCCGAGTGGGAGGGAAACCGCGTTAACGGGCCCGGCAAGTTCCAGGACAGTGCGGGCCAGTCGTGGATCGGACTCTTCAACAAAGGCGTCGGATCAACCCTTTCAGCAGAGATAGAATAAAAAACAACAGCAAAAGTGAGGCATTTTAAGCGTTTTTCTCATTCAATCAACAAAAAACGAAGGAAACAAAAGATCAGTTCGAAACTGTTTAGCTTTGAGCTTCTGGCTCCTCAGCCTTGGCCTCTTCCCCCTTCTCAACCTCAGCTGCAAAGAAAAAGGACGAGATTAGCGGTGACTTGGACAAAATTAACAGGATGATAACAAACCATCAGTGAGGTCAGAAGTCCAGAGGGTCAAGTTGTCTCTGAGCAGCTGCATAATCAGCGTAGAGTCCTTGTAAGACTCTTCACTCAGGGTGTCAAGCTCGGCAATCGCATCGTCAAAGGCCTGCTTGGCAAGGTGGCAAGCACGGTCTGGCGAGTTGAGAATCTCGTAGTAGAACACGGAGAAGTTCAAGGCAAGTCCAAGGCGGATTGGGTGTGTTGGGGCAAGCTCGGTGGAAGCAATGTCCGTGGCAGCCTTGTATGCCTCGTGGGCATGCCCAGCAGAGTCCTTCCTCTTGTCACCGGTGGCGAATTCGGCAAGGTAACGGTGGTAGTCTCCCTTCCTGCAATAATATCCACAAAAAGGTTAGCAAATGACAAACAATCAGGAAAAGTGAAAAGGTGAAATCCACCCACATTTTGTAGTAGAACACCTTCGATTCACCGGCTTCAGCAGATGGGATAAGGTGATCGTCGAGAACGGCAAGAATATCAGAGCAAACGTCCTGGAGTTCCTGCTCAATCTTGTTGCGGTAGGACTTGATCTTCACAACCTGAGTTTCGTTGCCCTTCATCTCCTCCTTCTGCTCAATGGAAGAAACAATTCTCCACGAGCCACGACGGCCACCGATAACGTTCTTGTAGGCGACTGAGAGCAAGTTGCGCTCCTCCACAGTGAGTTCGACTCCGAGCTGACGATGAAAAAAAAAAGGATATCGGTGAATCGGAATGGAAGGGATGCATCTGGTACAGAAGTCTCCACAAACCTTGGCAACTTCCTGAAAGAGCGCAGAGAGGAAACGGCGTTGTAAGAGGGACGAATTAGCAAAATGGGTGCAGAAATTTTTGAATTGGGTGGGGGAGAAAGAAGAGAATGAACACGATCAGTTCGATGGGGGAAGACAAGGACACGCCGACCGCACCTTCATGAAAGTAACCATCTCTGCAGGACGAAAAAACAATAACAGTTAGTGGAGCTGATTTTGCGAGTTGATAATGGCCCCCCGCCCCCTCGAACACATCCAAACTCATTTCGGAAAATAAAATACACAGCAACCGCCTCCCTCCAATAAAACGAAAACGAACCATCGTAACGTTCGGCCTGCTCGGCAAGCTTAGCCATGTACACTTGGTCTTCGCGGGTTCCTGATGTGATATAGCCAGTTAATTTTCAGATGGCAACGGAACGAATAAATCCAGACAAAGGAGGTATCGTGGGAGAGAGGGATGCAACGCTGGACAAAGTATGCAAGTTCATCCAGACGAGAGCATCCGGTCATGGCATGAGCCATTTGTTGATGGACATGAGAGCTGTGTTTTTTTAAGGGAGCGAGAACGGAGGTGGGGATCTTAAGCAGAGGGGGACAGCCCGCGTGCGGCGTGAACACATTCAGCCGGGTTCGGTGATCAGCAGCAATAGTTTTTCGCGAGTACGGGTGTGGAGACGGAAGAGACACCCACCCTTGTCAGCCATTGTTGTTGAATTTACTGCTCTTTTTTTTTTTGGGCGAAATTGCCAACAAAATATGAAGATTTCTTGTTGGGCTTTTCACTTTGGCCACTCGTGAGCACAGTGACGTTCACCTGACTCTATCCAGTGAGGAGCGGAAGGATGGCATTCCACCGGGGAGACATCCTGCGAGACATGCTGTGAGACGGAGTGCGCTCCTCGTCCATCCAGGCATAGATTGGACAGAAACGCGTACAATAACACGTCACAGAGATAGCGCACAAACATGCAATGAATTGGCTCTCAAGAACGATGACCAGGCTTTTTCTTTTTTTTCCGTATTTTTTCTGTATTTTTCAAACACGAGCAGGAGCAGTTGCACCGCCTGACCCAGAAAAAAAGTTTCCAATGCTGTTTCCAACCATGGTCGTAACCATGCCTTGCATGAATCCTTGGTTCTGGATGAACGAGTTGACACGACTTTGCGAATCCTAATTTTTTTTAACACGCATCAGCACCAACTACAACTCACGACTTGTTCAAAAAAAAAAAAGATTACAGGGGAGCAACGCAACACACCTTATGACAGCGGGAATACCCAACGACATTGGCCATATTCAGAATGAGAGCCACGACAACGCAAAGCGTCCATTGAAATGAGAAGCGAATCACGGCGCCCAATCCAAAGAGAAACCAAATCGCCGGGGCTGCATATAACGCAAACCAAAATACGCTTGAGTCAGTCTGATTGATGGGACGACCCTGTCGAAACCAAAAATATGGCAGATAAATACAAACGCAACGACTAACAAACTTGGTGTTATCGACTGCACCTCTCTTGATTCAAAGATCCACACGTTTTCTCCATCATCGCGAATCTCATTCCACCATCTTAATCCGACAAGAAGCCTGCCAGTCACGTTCTTTACAGTCCAGAAATCAAACGACAGCAGCAGAATAATGACGACAAACGATGTCACAAAGTTGGTTGTAAAGATCCAGCCAAACATGTAGAAGATGATGGCGAGTGAACGGAAGAGAAGATGGAAGAAGAGTACTGTTGGGTGGGCGCTTTTGGTGAAGATGGATTCCTGGGCAGCAGCAGCAGCAGAAGGGGCATTGGACGCGGGAGCTGTTGAAATGGATCCGGTCAGGCCGTTTGATACGCCCATGGGCTGTGGGTCAGAGAGGAGAGGCGTGGACATGCGGAGTATTTAGTGTGGGTTGAATTTATTTATTTTTACATAAACAACAGTTATCCGAACAACAAGGACAATCCAGCAACATAGCCTTTTGGCGCTAATGGGCTTTCACATTTGTAAACAGCTTGTAGTGTTTATGCAATAGCAGCCCTTGACCCCCGCGCGCGTGGTTGCGAGCGAGTAGCTGCAGCTGCACCCCTCATGTCCCTTAGCGCCGTTTTCAAACTTCTTCTCGGTCGAACTGAAGCCCTTCCCATCAGACCACTTTAAAATATCTGCAAGAGTAATAAGGGATGCCATTTGTTCAAGGGTGTGCACATATTTGGCTTAGTTTTGGCATGAAGTACACCGCAAGTCACGAGAGACGTGGCCTCACGGTACAGCAACGCTTTCATAACCAGCAAAAATTATTTTGCAACTGCCAGCATCGAGTTTTTCCGGCAAAACACGCGTTCATTGACACAGCAATGCTGAAGCTCTTGTTGGTTGCCCTGAAAGAGAATGTGTTTCATGTCTTCTCCGCTCACTGGTTTCAAGTAACTTTAGCAAATCGAGCCATGTTTTTCCGACTGTCGAATCTGAAGGCACTTTTGCGCGGCAATTATGGTCATGCTACGCACCTACCCTACCGAAACAGAGAAAAAACGAACACAAGTGTTGTTCCTAATGAGAAGAGGCGAGGCAGAACTTGCAAAACTTTCAGACATACAGGATGGTCTGGGCGAAACCAATTCCATGGCATGGACACGGTTGCTGTATGTTCCACAAAAAAAAAAAATGCTCAATCACGCCCCATTCCAAGGGCACCTACACCCCTAGCCCAATTCCGTCCGAATTCGGCAGAACATCGGTAGAATTCGTTCGGAATATTGCGGTGAAGTTCGAACGAAATACCGGACGAAGTTTGGACGAACGGGTAAGCTGAAAGTAAGAAGTTGGGAGGAATATTCCAGCCGAATTCTGCAGAATGAAAATGCAGGATTTTGACCACGAGCGCTGTGAGATGATTCAGAAAGTGCGACGCCGGCCAAATAAAAAAAGAGGATTTTGACAAATGATGGATTTTGACAAAAATTCACTTTATTGCAGCTCGCGACTCCGAGGAAAAAGAAATGCGACTCGGAGGAAGAAGAAATACGACTCGGAGGAAAAAGAAATGAACCAAAAAACTGGCGCGCAGAATCCTAACGTGCGAACCAGCACCATGTTAGATTCAATAAAAACTTAAAAAGACAACAGCAACAATGCACCCAACTGTATCATTAATAACCAAGCCTGTCATTGCTGTCATTCATCCCACCGCTGCCAGGAGAGGAGGGAATGTTGTCATCATTTTCACACCAGCTTCTGTGCCACTTGCTCTGACCAGGTCATTGATTCCGTGTTCATATTGAACAGCGTCGTCTTCTTCAATCTCATTTACAAACCTTTTAAAAAAATGTTAACCTTTGTCGGTGCATAAAAACTAACTCACGCAGCACGGCGATCAGGAGACAAAGCAGCAATCCTGGTTAACTCATCAGAAACAGCATCAAAGTATAAATTTTTTGGGGTAAAAGGACCCTTTGTATCTTTGACGTGTCTCTAAAAGTTGGCTGTTGAGAAAAAAGAATCAACAAGAAAAATACACCTCACCATGATTGCTGCTCGTGTGCATGATTGGTCTTCAACATTATCAAAAAGCACTTTGGCGAAGTCTTTGACTTTTGCTTTCGCAATTGCGCGACTGCGGATTGATGAACCGTATGCACCAAAAATCTACAAAAACACAGTTGGTATCAATATTGCATGCAATAGATGTTTTACCAACCTTTTTCCGCAGTTTATCTCTGGACTGTGAATGGCAATCCTTCACTTTCCCATCAACAAGCTCCTGAAGTGGTGCAGAGACCTTGCGAATAGCCTTTCTCATATCTGCTGGCAAAACTGCCTTTATAATGAAAATGTTATACAGTAGAATAAACCAAAACAGCTCCTTACTTTCACGCCAATGTAGTCAAGGTCCCCATACTGTGCCACGTTGGGACCGCAACTGACAAGATTCACTGCCTTAGTGACAGCAGCTTCC
>QEAP01000280.1:0-33941 GCA_006535975.1 Chytriomyces confervae | reverse complement strand
CGACCATGTCACAGGGACTTCCCCCCAACCTCTGCTGGGACGATGCGAGCTTTGATTTCGGACACAAGGGTTTAGATACTAGTATGGCGGCGTACATGAGCGAGGTCGGACATTTGGCGCAACCAGTCAGTGTACATGTGCAGAGCGCTGAGCTGCACAACCAGAGTGTAAACTCACTTGCTTTGATCAGCGCGCGAATGACAGCCAAAACCGTGAAAGTGATCCAGATGATGGTATCGTGCCACCTATACACATTGACCCAGGCTGCAGACTTGCGTCTAGTCGAGGCGCGTATCAAGGAGGACGTTGATGCGGCGGTGGTGGATGCATGCACGCGTACTGGGTTCGGTTTCGATGTTGTTGCCCGTGTCACGGCCGTTGTGCGGGAGCAGCTGGCGGAGCGACAGAATCTCGGCTGGAATGACAGGGTGATTTTTGCCGTTGATGCGGCAGTGGGTGGTCTTATTGGCGATTTGGCAGTGGCCTGGGGTACTCCACAGCTTGCGGCTGTCAGGACCATGCATGCTGCACTTGTGGCCGGCATTAACGCGGCCGTTGTGAGAGCCAAGTGCATGATTGAAAAGGGCGAGATCAACGTGGACGGGGTACTTGCTGAGAGTACTGCCAAGCTGTACCACTTGGTGCGCGGGTCACTTGAAATGTGAGTGTCCCCCTTTTCCTGTGTTCATTACCTTGCTCATTTTAATCTTGCTCTTTAACAGCCCAACGTTCGTGAACGCGTATGATCACGATCATGGGGACAATTTGGATACCATTTTTAACTTTGTTTCTGATCGCAAGAGTGTGTTTCCGTTTGTTGCCGACTGCTTGAAGGTCGCTGCTATTTGAAGGCAGAAAAAGCGCCGAAAAGTCAACTTTAGTTGGTTGAGGATATCCGATTAAGATAAATATACCGAACAATAAATATATCTTTAAAAAACATGTTGAGCAAGCAGCTTTCATTTATTCTGCGGTATCAAATACACTTTATCAGGAAAATCACTTTCTCAGCGGTTGCTTTGCAGGCTTTGGTTTGACGTCCTCATCCTTCAATGCGTACAGGAATATCTGATTGGGTGATCCTTGCTTGTAATGCTCATGGCCTTTGCCCCAATCGTAACTGGATGCGTACGCAAAAATTGTTCCATTACGATTGAAGGCCGTAGCCGATATGCTGTTTCCGACGGAAGCAAACTGCTTGAGACGCTGCTTCGAGTCCTTGTCCCAAAAACTGAAGGTTCCATCTCCACCCTGGAAGCATACTAGTCAGCAACACGCTTCAACATGAAAAGCAATGACCAGTAAAGAAGCCACTCACAGCGGTAGAAAACGTTCCGTAAGTAGGATGAAATGAAATTGCATTCACTGAATGCACGTTGTTCTTGTCTGAAGCCGATAAAACGTCAAATGAAGTCCATGGAAACGAGAATAAATATTTCTCTCACCATCACGATGACATTTGAACGAAAAGTTCAAAGATGCGTCTTTATCTTCCGCCATTTGAATTCCAACTCGCCCTTCGATTGATCCAATCGCGAAACCTGACGCATTTGGGAAACAGGACACAACACGCGTTTGCCATTTCAGCGGCGACACCAATTGCTGCAAAATAAAGGTTATGAGAACTCAAGTGGTTGCATTTCCCAATAAAACAGACACGTACTTTAAACACTTGCGACGGATTATTCAAGTTGTAAATCATAATGTGGCGTTCGGCTGTTGCCACAACCATCAGCGGATAGGAAACATCCATCGAATAGACACGATCAGGCATATTCACGCTGAATGCAGGTGTTGGCGTTCGAAGATCCCAGTACTGAGGTGCGTGGCAAGTTGAGAAAGAAAAAAAAATGAGACAAGAAATCGCAAATAACCTTGATCGTCTTATCCCAGCTTCCAGTAATAACCATCGTTCCGGCTCCGCCAATTCCGTCCGCGAAACGAGCGCATGATATGGGGGCATCGTGAGCCGCAACTTGAGTAGTTTGGCCAGTTGTGATGTCCATCATTTTACCCGCTTTGTCTGCGCCTGAAATATATACGTGATTTAGAACGAGCAATGCACAGAGAGTATTTTTGATAGTGGTTCGCACCGCCTGAAAAGAGTTTTGTGCCGTCCTGCAAAAACATAAATTAGCACATGCCTCAATCCCAAAGGGAGCAAACTTATTACCTTGCTCCATGTGCAGCAGAGAGCGGGTCCATCGTGCTGGATGGCTGCTTTCGGGACTGTGCTTCCATTTGCTTGTACTTCCCAAATGCGGGTCTTAACGGAACAGAGAGCGGTTTAAAAAACAACGATTACGCCGATGGATGAGGGTGTCTTTACTTGATTGTCGAAAGACGAGGCTGCGAGAAGATCCGCAGTCGGACTGAAGGACATATCGGAGATGCCATCAGTTGGCGGAGAAGCAACCTGAGCGATTTTGACGCGATGATGAAGAGGGTCATTGCCAAGAACTCTACGGCAGATAATGCATTGAACTGAACCTCAAAGTCCTTTGGCGCAGGCGGAGGCAGGTTCATTTATTTTTTCGTTTGTTTTTTTTCGCCTTTTTTTTAAATATTTTACCCAACCACAAATAAATATCACCTTCCCCTCTCATGAGGACAAAACATGCGCAGCGCCTGCTAGCCTTGATACTAAGCTCTGTTCTGTTGGTATTGATGATGTCTGCCATACGTGCCGCACGCGTTAAATCGTACAACTCGGTGACTGCGAGCGACCAAGCAGAACTTGATCGCAATGATCTAAATCTGTGCCAAATCAAGTTTCTGGATTACTTGCATCAAGATTGGAATGCCGCGAAAGAGTTAGTTGTGGGCGCGTTTTTTAGTGCAACGCATTTTGACGTTTGTTTTTGCTGTATCAGTTTCACGTGGCGCCATCCGTCCGAAAGTCACCAACAGTTTGACATTGTGCGCGCATGGAAATGCGCGTCCGATCTCGCTTCCTCAATCGATCTCAAATCTCGAAAGCCATCGCATCTTATCCAGCTCATTCGGATGTTGTACATCTCCCACAGGCTCCTTCTGGACACGCCGGCACACGAGCTGAACAGGCTTTCGGCCGGAGTTATACACTCAAACTCAACCATTCAAAACGTCGAAAGCGCTGTAAACGCGTTCAAATCTCAGCTCCAATCTCTCACAAACACGCTTGCACAAGCGTGTCTCGCATGGATCACGCCCCCCTTCTTCAACATTGGGCACATGCATATCGATTATCAGCTTGGAAGAGAGCGCGATGGTGAAGTCGGCATCGTTATTCTAAGTTCGACGGCAAAATTTCAAATCACAGTCCGGCTCATCCACTCGTTACGCGCACAGTTTAAGATTGAGGTGCCGATTCACGTGTTTTACGGCGGCCCCAATGCAATGGAAACTTCACTTGTGTCTGTGCTCAATGGAATGAAGAATGTGAAGCCTGTGGATGTGCATTCATGGTTCCCGCTGGAGTCTCGAAGTCACAAGGGTGACTTGGAAGACAGGATGATCGTATTTTCCATCTTGGGCAACACGTTTACAAAGCTGGTGGTCATGGATGCGAGCGTTGGATGGTTCAAGAATCCGCTGGCTTTGCTGGAATCAAACGAATTTAAGCAGACGGGGTTCGTGATATTTCGCAGCGATGACGGCTCAATTGCATCACAAGAACCTGAAGATATATTGTCAGACGCGGGTGTGTTCCAACATCTCATGTGGGTCAAATTTCTGGATGGTTTCCGACTGGGGTTTATGTGAAGGATTCAACAAGCGCATCTAATCGTAACTGCGAATTAGGAAATCTGGGAGATCGGGATCAATCCACTTGCCAGGTCATATTATTGCCGTTGACAAGTTTCGGACATCAGTATTTTACGCGCTTCTCATGGCAGCAACTCTGGAGGGTCATTCTGTCCAATGGCAGTCCGATTTCGAGCAAAAGTACGTGAAGTCCAACCTTTTTTGGATTTCGAGCGAGGCATTACGGGTTCCGTACGCATTTACTTGGGGCCAACCAGGCGCAATGGGCCAAATGCACGAAAAAACAAACCTGCCCGAGAAAGGTGTAGCTGTCTGCAATGCGTCCAAAGTTTACCGAGATGAAGACGGAGAGATGCTATTTTGGATAAGCAACGGCCAAAAGTCAGAACTAAGATCATCGCACGCCATCTTTTCTCAAGGTCGCTGGTCCAACGTATCTGACTCTCTTTGCTACACAAGCCCCGATAAAAACTCCGCAGTTGTTTTGAAAGAAGCCGCAAGGCAATTCATCGCGTTGTACTGTGTCGAGGAAAATACGCATCCTTACGACATCGATCTTGCACAAGTTCAACTTTTGGATTATATGAACGGGGAAATGGAAGCGGCAGATGAAAACATATTTGGAGGTTCGCTTCGTGATTATCCAAATTTCAGCGCCGTGGACGCCTACCGACACATCCAACTTTTCTTCGATTCTGTTCGAGAAATGCCCGACTATAACAGACTTGAATATGGGGAGTTGGCGCGCCGCTCCAGATCACTATATATTGCGCATAAGCTCCTGCACGATCAAGCACAAGCTGAACTGGTGGATCTCATCGCGTCTGAAACGCATACGCCAATTGAATCTCTTCGACTGGATTTACAACACTTAGTATCCAATGAGACTTTAAATTTACTACCGTGGATCAACCGGCCCTTTGAATCTATCCACGAGATGCATCAATCCTTCATCCATGCGGTCGACCCTGTTGGGGTTGTGATCACAGGCGGCAGCAGGCATTTCTACCTCATTACGCATTTAATTACCACGCTTCGAAGGGAATTTCAAATCCAACTCCCTATAAACGTATACTTCTCTGGTCCGCAAGACATGGATCTCCAAATGGTCAATGCATTGAACAGCATGAACAACGTGAAAGCCATAGATTTGCAAGACTATTTTCCACTGGAGACAGTTCGGCTAGCCAAGTATGCTAGTAAACCGTTTTCGATCCTAGCAGCGCCGTTTCGAAAAGTCTTGTTTATGGGTAAGCTTGCAATGCAAGTTTCAGCATTTTTTGAAAAGGGTAAAACTGACAAGTTCTTAAGATGCGGATGTCCTTTTTTTCAAAAGTCCACTAATGGTTTTGGAATCTGTCTTGTTCCAAAAGCATGGATCGCTGTTTTATCATGATAGGCATTTTCGTGACTACTACCAGCTGCAAGGATCAGTGTGGTTCAACAGCATCAACAACCACTTGTCACGGTGCGTTTCTTTCAGAAATACCAACATTTCAATTGAATGCTCTTGTGATACAGATATGCCAAAACTTTGGGATACACCAACGCGCTTCAAGACGCCTCAGCAGAAACCCACGAAACCGACAGTGGCTTCATGCCATTCGACAAGGGAAACCTTGGAGTCCTTTTCACCCTCCTTTTTGCTGCTAAAATGAATTCCCAAGTGGAGCGCACAACGCTGTATGCAAACACACACGGGGATAAAGAGTCGTTCTGGTTCTCAAGCGAGATGCTGCGTGTTCCGTATCAGTTCAATCCGCACTTTGGGGGATCTATGGGCCTGCCTTGGAACAGAACAACGGCCGGGTTTGACGCAGTATGTGGATATGCTTTGTTACAGTTGAACGAGGAGGGGGAGCCGTTTTGGTGGAACGGGGGTGGATTGTTGAAAAATCGGGACGTTACTTCAAATTTTGAAGATTCGTTTTGGCCGTTGACGCATGTGATTTTGGACACGGACGGAAATACTTCGTGGGAAGGAGGAGATTGCTGCGTCAAACCGGCATTCAATCTCAAAGGGCAACCGTATGTCCGAAAATTGAATGGAATAGAGGAGGGGATTTTGGAGAGGTATCGAGATATATATCTATATGAGATGAATGGGTATAACTTTACAACGTCTCGGATAGTGACGAGTGAAGGACTTGCGCGAAAAAGCGCGTCTTTTGTATGGCTGTGTTTGCTGGCCTTGTTTTCTGTTGGATAAACAACTGAGATTTTCCAATCATCACACAATGGCGACCCAACAACAGAGACACCTACCCCCGCATTTTGCATCGCTTCCGTCCGAAATCATTTGCGCCATTCTTTCGCATCTTTCATTCCGAGCAGCCAGAGTTTTGCGCCAAACAAACACACGAGTTCATGATATAGTTTCCACCAATGATCCATTGCACCGATTCAAGCGCTTTAATTCAGTCCAAGAGTTTATTCAATTCTCCCAAGTCAATCTCGACCGCTTGATTGTGCGGGTCACTCAACACAGCACGTTTCTAAAAAGCGCAAATGACGGAAACCTGGCGGACTGGGTGTTAAGTCGCATGGTGCGAACTCGATTCAAGATTGTAGCTGGAGATGAAGTTGAGGATGAGAGCGAAGTGATTGATGGAATCATGATCCAGGTAAGTCTGAAAGACACCTCAAAGAAAGGAGACGCGGTGGCTGGGACGGGCAATGTTCGTCTCACAGTCGCAGAAAATTATGGGATTGAAGGTACATGGATTTTATTAACGATGGTATGTTCTGCTCCAGATTTCTCATCTCTTTTCTGCTCATTAAGGCGGCGTGCGAATCTATGCGAAATCCAACTTTGTTATGCCCGCAATGAATTCAAAAAACCTTTGCAGCCTTTTTCGAAAATGGGATCCAGGTAATTCAAATTGATAGTACTGAAACTGTGGGGTCAGTTTTTGTTAATCCGTCGAGCGCATAATCCATCAGGATACGTCACATTGCTTTCTTTCAAAACTGGGTCTGTTCAACTTGCAACCACATCATCTCCATCCACAACCTCCTCAACTTCTTCTTCCGCCGCATCATCACCAACATCGGCGCAGTCCAATTCTTCCCCAACAGCTTGCATGATCCCCAAAAATTTTGAAACTCGGGCACTTTTTCCAAAATCCATCACACGTAACAGCGGATACTTTGGAAACCCAGGTATGCGGTACATCCCATGCGATGCAAACCTCGCGAAGACGCTTGAAGCAGTGCTGAATGAGGGGCTTGGGATCGAGTTTCACGCGGATTGCAACATTGGGTTTTGTCCGGAAGTTGAGCAAGGTCAAGCTGCCGGCGCAGAGTGGGATGTGTACTCGCTTCACTCTCCACCGCACGATGTCAACGTGTTCAAGACAGACAGTTGTGATGCGAGGGGAGAAATGTTTATGGTGAGAGGTGCAGAACGTGGGGAAATATCGGTGTGTTTGTTGGGCGGAGTGCATGGAATGGAACCAGCTTCTTGCGCGTTGCAGACGATGTCATATTTGAAAATGCTTGGAACGCGTTGGATAGAATTATATTCTTAATATTTGAAAGAGTTTCACTTTGGGCGATCTCTCAACTGACGATCACACTTGAAAAAAATATCACAACCAAAATGGGCAGTCCAAAAATCAAAGCCGCAAGCACTCCAAAACCCATCCGGAAGATTCTGCAAGAAAAAGATGATGCTGCGGAGGTCGTGTCAAGTGCAAACTCGGTTTCATTTGCCGTCCAGGAGCAAGTACTCGATCCAAACGACACGTCTGGTGATAGGCTTCAACAGGGTCGATGGAGCAGGAACCTGGCAGTAACAGTATCTCGCAGACCGAGTATGCGCGACCGTGTAGGTAATGGCGGCGAGGTTGTGGACACGGACCCGTTCGCGGAGAATTCAAGCTCAAGAATTGTCGGAAATGCGGTGACTTTGCCCAGAAAACCGTTAGCACAAAACTTGACACATGATTTCACCCTCAGCCTTTTAAAGCATAGTATTTCAAACAGATCTATACCAAGTAATGTCTCTACTATGACAAGCATCCGGAGAAAGAGTGAGACTTCCGAGAAAACTTTCAGCCAGCCCAACTCGCAAGGCGCTAAAACAGAAGATGAGTTCCTGGCCACGGAAAACGAGCACCCTTCCCAGCTGACCTCATACGCGAGCGCGTATCATCAGAAATTCAAACGGCCCTCCTTCAACGTTGACCCTGTTCAAAAGACCGCCGCCCCGTTGTTTGCTCGGAACTTATCGCACGAGTCCAATCATGGCCTCCAGCATAAAAACTCGTTTGACAGCTTCGGCATGGCCGGAAGAGACGGCTACGTTTCCGCGCGAAAACGCGCAAACAACATCAAGTCTGCTTCTTATTCGCACATGGGTCTCGATGTGAAGGACAGCAAAGAACGAATGGACGATGCATCTTCGTACGGAGGCATGAAGCAGCACCCGATCATTCAGTGGATGCTTGAAATGCAATCGTTCGTCATGGAGAGCATCTGGTTCCAGCGCCTGATCAAAGTCCTGGCGAGCGACCGCGCGCGCATCATCCTGTATCTGTCAGTCATGCTCTTGATGCACACCACCATGATCGTGCTGTTCATCATCACTCTGACGGCGATAATGCCGGGAATTTGGGTTTACAACTTCATCCAAGTCTTTGTTATCGGATGCACGCTGATTGCGCATTGGGCCAGTCACAAACTCAGTAACATCATTCGTACCAGCATTGCTGCCGGCGATCTCGTTCGCGGGAGGATAACAATGCCTCAGATCGCGGATTATTGGACACATGGTCCGAGAAGTCCGGCGCACAGGATTATTTTCGTCAGCGCTTTTATTGAACTTGTAGCTGACATCATCGTTGTATGCAGTGGTATTAGTTTCATCTGGGAGGAAGAAATGACTCTCATCACGGTGGGAACCTGCCAACCGCCAATGTATAATGGAAGCAGCCTGCCCTATGGAATTGACGCTCAACAGTTTCTCCAAGGAGATGTGGACTATGCGGAAGTTTATAATTACGGCCTGCCTCTGGCAGATGGTCTTGTGGGAGGATGGCCTGGTTGGCCTATGAACGACCCCATGGAAGTTTTTCAAGTCATCAGCGACGGGCCTGTGTATGTTATCCAAGTTCTTTGCGACAATGGACTCAAGGCTCCTCACTTGGATTATGGAACGGGCACACATGTGGATAGTAGAATGGTCGAGAGCGATGACCGCAGCCTGTTTTTAGAAATAACAGCCACATTTCCGCCCGGAAGCGCGTGGGACGATATCAACGGACATCTCGTTGAGCAGAGTCTTGTGCAAACCTGTGCGGTGCTGATTACAATCTCCCATGGGCGACTCGCGTATCAATTCCAAACGGATCAGTGGCAAATGGTCACAAATGGGCAGCTGCGCTTTGCTGAGACTCCAGACAAATCGTACTTGACAAAGTTCCCATCCAGCATCAAGCAATATACAACAGACGCCCAAGCCGCGTTCAAGAACTTTGAAGACGCATATGACTTTTTACCACTTGTCACTGAGGCTGTAGGAGTGATGGTCAAAAACGTGACGTATTATCCATCCCAAGGAGCCACGTTTTGCAACTTGCTTTCTGAAGGAACACTCCCGGACGGTTACTACCATACTTCTAAAACGTATCGAGGGGTTGCGACAGGCGAGTAATATCTTTCAAGCCGATCTCGGCTATTTGCAGATTCTAACTAGCGTGCTCCATGCAGGTATGGGAATTGCGGTCCATTTTGCTGCAATGCAGTTTGGCATCGGTAAATTTGTCCCATGCGAATACTATGGATACGCCGGAAGCGGAAAACTGGCCGTTCCTGAATTCGCAGCATGGCTCAGCACTGCATGTTCAATTGTAGCTATTGTCGTCAAGCTATTTGAAATTTTGTGGTGGTATATGGCTCAGAGCGGTCTCGAATATCATTCTTATCGACGTGCAAGAAGAAGCCTGAGAAATCCGATGCGTTTTGCGGTTGATTCGGCGGAAATGCTCGCTGGCGGCCTTCAAGCGGGACTCAACGAGGAAGATCCGTGCGATGTGGCCAATTCCAAAGCAATTGAAGAGCTTGGTGAAAGTAGAATCATGTACGGAGAAGATTTGAGCACTAGAGAAATGGCTTTGGGACACTTGCGAATTGGGGAGTACGGGAAAGTCAAGTCGATTCAGAAGGAAAGACGCTTTGGAACTGTTGATGATGAAGAAATCGCCGAACTAGATGAGCTTCTTGGTAACGGTCGCGCAGCTAGATTTCAAGGAAGCGGAGTCAAAGGAGCATCAGCACGAAAGGTTCGACTTTTTTTCAAACAGAAAAGTGATCATTCCGTCACTCATCGCGAAACATTCAAGGAATATGCGAAGGCTGCTCTGAGAAACCTGATCAAAAAAGTGTCATTCCTGCAACGAAACATGAACGATGGGCGCGATGAGCAGTTTGAAGATCGAATCGCCGCTGCGTTGAAGCAGCGTATTTTCAAAAAGAAAGACTTTATCATTGAAGAGGGTCTCATTGGAAATGAGATGTACTTCATTGCTGAGGGGAAGGTCAGTGTGATGGTTGGCAGGAAGCCTGCAGCAACGTTGACGGCAGGCGACTTTTTTGGAGGTCGGTTCAAAGTATTTGAGGGATAATGATGTATGAACTAACGTTCAATGATAGAACTTGCGCTGATTGGAAGCGTGCCACGTGCGGCGAGCATCCAAGCAACCATGCCTGTCCGGGTGTACTCCCTATGTAAAAACGACTTTGACGCAATCCTAAGCGAATTTGAAGATGTCCGAGCGAGGATTGACCAGATTGCGAGTGGGCGCGTTGAGCTGCTTCAAAGGATGAAGTCGGTGGAGGGGGCGTGAACCAAGGCATAAAATCTTAAAAGTATTTAAATAAATATTCCATGCAAAGCTACGCGCCAGAATACATCCTGCAGCACACACCGCTACTGGGCGTGTCTGGGCTGGAGTCTGCAGAGTCTTCCACGGAGAAGCAGCTCGTGGATGCGTTGTTCTCGCGTAATTCTGCGTCTCTGTTCGACCCCCAAATCAATGCAAATGCAAACACAGCTACTCAGAGGGTGCTATTCCATGCAGTACATATCGATGTTAGTGCTATGACTTGCACCAATTCACCGCAGATAACCCATCTTCCGTTACACCGACAATAGTCGCTTCCCCCCACCAAAGCCGCCTCACCGTCTTTGTCCCCCCGTCGCGCCCACTCCCCCCTATTCCCTGACGGCATGATGTCACCGTTGTGGCTGCTTCGACACCGTGCGCTGCTGCCTGCCGTCGTCGCAATGTTCAAGCGACTTCCAACCAGTCAAGACCTTGATACCAATTTATGCATGCAAGTGAACAATCTCAGGTCCTCTACCTCTCATTCTCGCCTTTCTTGGTTTCCATAAAGCACTGATTTATCTTATATTCATAGGCGGCTTTCGCAAGAACGAGGCATCAAATTTGCACTCATTCTCATCTTGGACGCCATCCCATCAGGTATTGCCAACCAGACGCATCAAGCAACAGAAAACACTCTTTATTGATAGAATTTGTCACTAGGGAATCCACTCTTGGAAGATCGCATTGTCGCAGTGCGACGCGCGTGCAGTTTGGACTCAAAAAATTCCCTTTTTGTCATGCCTCCATCCAGCGGAGCGCCTCTGGAGGTGCAAGACTTCGTTCATGGGTAATCCTACATTTTTTAACTGGTTTCTGTTCTGAATTTCTGAACGCGGATTTTTTCAAGTCTCCAAAGGCATTTGTTCGAAAATGCGGTCAACTACTACCGCGAACATGGTCGTCGTGTCAAGAAAAAAAAAGCTAAACTGGGGCCGTTAAATGTCAAATCGCACGACGTTATCACTCCATTGGTCTCTCACCCAAACTTAATTGATATAAGTGATGATAGCTCTTCTGCAAAACCTCTGCATCCGATGGGTTGGAGTGTGCGGTATGATTACAAAATGGCTGTTTTTGCGGAGTTTCGACAGGACTTGGAGACAGCCACAAGGTGACTTTTATTCATTGGTTTCGTTTCCTCAATTTCTAATACGCGCGTTTTAATAGACACTATCAGGATGCCTATCAGACGTTGTTGAATATGTTTCACAGTACTTTGGGGGTGGGCAACTTTTCATCGGGCAACGGAGCTGAGCTGATTGCTCCATACTCCGCACGATGGGCCGAGGCAAAGACGTTGGCAGATTGCATCAGTATTAAGGTAATTCATAATTTTCGAATAGCGCATCCTCACCGATTGAGTTGGCGGCAGATTTGCAAACTGTCACTTTATTCTGATGCACCTCTCCCGGCGCTGCAACAACACCAAAGACATATAAGCAACTTCAAATGGTTACCCGAATTTGCAGGGGAATCGAATGGATCAACGACGTCGCTTTTGATTCCGGGCCTTCGAAATTATGCGTTCTCAGTCCCAGGAAATGGATCGTATGAATACTGGTCATGGGTTTCGAGACAGTGAGACTTGCGATGAATTTCAAATCGTCTTTTTACCAACACTCGTTCATTTCTCTTTTCAAACTTGGCAGATGCCGCGTATTTGGGGAGTTGATTGAAATCGCAGTTTCGAAAATCGGCCTGAAAGTCCCTTTTCCTGCACCCGGTGCTTCACTGTCATCTCCGGTTGCCGGAGGCCTGGAACCTCAGCTTCCCTCATTTGGACCTGCCAGTGCCACAATTACTAGCAATGTTGTGCAGCATGCGGGCCATTACTACTATTTAGCTGCCGCTTGTGCAGAAGAACGGTGGAATCGTTTTAAAGTAGCAGATGTCAGTCTATTGTCGGCCGTTAAAGCTTTATCTGATATCCTTTCTTTCTTCCCAATTTGACGCCCAATCAGGGAATCGCACGCAAATTCGTCGGAACACCCCCCTCCAATTCTGCGAGAGGTCGGTCAGAGCAGCAGGCATTAGCATCCGAACGCCAAATCGACCATTCCACATCCGCCATCGAACTTCTTACCAAGTCGTATGAACAATTCAAACGTCACAAATCAGGACGTATGACTTTGTTTCTGGCGGCTGAAATTGCCCGCATGTATCAGCTGGCCGGCAAACACGACATGGCACTCAAATTTTTCGAACGTATTTCCAAAACGTATCGGAAAGAAAACTGGCCTTTTGTACTGAAGGGACTGCTTGAAATGTGTTCCGAAAGTGCAAAGCGGGCTGGAAAATGGGAAGTTGTGGTCGAATGTCTTGTGGAGCTTTGCTGTGCTCGAGTGACAACAGATTCGGCCCAACGCGAAACGTTTTGGAAAAGTATTCTTGCGATTCTAAACGGGGATGATCGGAACGCAAACAACAGTGCTGTGAATCTGGTCGATGTTTCTCCTTCAGTTGAAATGCTGAATATTCAGCTGGATATGGACAGGATGAATTCATTTTTGGAGTGCGACGTTCAATTTATGGAGCCAAATGCGCATGTTGGGGATCCTGTAAGGTTCCAGGTGACTATAGGATGTGATCTAGTCGGAGGGGTGACTGCATTTCGTGCCTCACGAATTTGTGTTCGATTTTCCAATGGGCAATTGGACACTGTTTGGGTGGATTCAGAGATAGCCGGCCCTGCAACTTCTGAGAATGCTGTTTATGTTGACGGTACGAATACCACGCGGCAAGTTGATCCTGATGCAACCGATGAGACTCTGGGAGGTGCCAGTAAAGAGAATCGAGTCTTTGTCGGGGCTGCTGATTTGAGAATCGTTCCTGGAGTCAAAAAAGTGTTTGAGGGTCGAATTATTCCCCGCAAAGGCGAAGAGTTGAAAATTCTTTCGGTGAATGTCATTATGGAATCGACTGCGGCACGACTAGGTTTAAACTATAACATTGGTGACCGGCCATCAGGTGTTCATATTGCTCGGCGAAGGTGGCTTTTGAATGGTGACTGAATATGTGTTGATGCAAATCCCCCCCAAAAGTCTAACGTCGTTTTCAGATGCGAAGCCTCTTTACAAACCTCTGAAGGGATACGGAGAGCTCTCAACCGTGAAAATAACCGATCGTCTACCCAGCCTACACATCTCACTACAACACGAGCCTCCTATTTTATTAGATGAGGTATACCCCGTTGTCGTCCAAATCGAAAATAACGATACCCAAGACGTGGAGGGCACCATTGACATTGACTTCAAAAATTCAAATTCTTCGGAAGCGTTTGGTGCGTGTTTTCTGGATTCGACGCCTCCATCTTGAAGAACTTAATCGGATTTTCAATCAGACATGACAAGTCA
Source organism: Chytriomyces confervae (assembly GCA_006535975.1). NCBI lineage: Eukaryota > Fungi > Chytridiomycota > Chytridiomycetes > Chytridiales > Chytriomycetaceae > Chytriomyces > Chytriomyces confervae. The sequence continues at coordinate 19,951 of QEAP01000280.1, read as the reverse complement.
AATATCTCAAGACAGTGCCGAATTGCTCAAACCTATCGAACTGTCGGTAACACCAGCAAACTCATCGACCGCAAGTATCAACCTTCTAGATGACGCATCGTCTGCGATGCTTAAGAAAACTACAGCGGATTCTTCATCGAATCATGCTCTGGCCGTCTCTCATGGCCTTAGTAATATTCATTTCGGTATTTTGAAAGCAAATTCAAAAACTACCATTCAAGTGTTTGTTCGTGCTCTAAAGCATTCCACGGATCGGTCTCTTCATGCTCGGGTTTATTTCAACGCATTGCATAGCCCCGCAACAGTGGATGATTCGGACGACCCTATCCATTCCGAAAATGGCACAGACGAACAAAAATCTCAATATCGGTTTCAAAAAGTAGACATTGTTCGGATTTCTTGTGTACGAGCGTTTGAAGCGACATTTGTGCCGCAACCACGCGCGCTGCCAATGCTGTTTTCTCATACTGCAGATGAATCCCCAACTCTATTCAATGGCGCGGATGGTGGAACGAGATGGAAATTTGAAGCAGGTCTATTGTCAATGGCGGAAGGCAGCAGTGGCATATTTCGAAAACGGAGCGGATGGACAGTGATTGGCAACGTGAAAGCAAATGCACCATGTGATATGCTTGTTGAAAACGTTGCATGGACGCCGCCTGCAGTGAAGGAGGGACTCCAAGTTGACGTCAAGCCTATCGCCTTTGGGGAAGAAGGTGCTCAGCTTTGCATGAGTAATGGGAATAGCAGGAATTACGTTCTTCATGCCGAAATTATTTCAAATGGATTTGAGACTTTGACTGAAGCCATGTCGTCTGGAGGGTTAAAGTTGAAATGGAAAAGGTGAGGCTTACACGACGTTTCTCGGGGGGGGGGGGTTTGTCAACACCTGGTTTTTTTGTCACCTCAGGGTGAGTGCAGATAACTGGTGCGAGTCGGTTATTAAAATTCCCGAACTTGACTTATCATATCCCGACGTTTGGACATACATTGGTGCGTCATTTCTTTTCTTCGCTTCGTCAGAGCACCCACATTGAAATCATAATTCTGCAGAGCTGCCCGGAGAAGCGCGTGTTGGAAAACCCTTCTCCTTATCCTATCGCATTCAAAATTCTAGCATGATGATGCAAGAACTCGACATGCAAATTGAACCATCCGATGCTTTTGTCTTTAGTGGTTGTAAAGTGCTACACCAGATGCATCTTCTCCCATTTTCTGAGCGAACTATCCGATTCGTGGTCGTGCCACTGGCTGCAGGGGTGTGTAAGCTTCCGAAAATGAAGGTAACGCGGCAGGTTGTTCGCATGTTTGAAGGAGATGAACCTGCTGGTACGGGTAGTAGTGGTGGTGGTGGTGGTGGCTTGGTGGAGGAAGTGATTCCGTCCTTCATTGCTGGGGGTGGGGCGTCAGATGATTTTGTGGTTTATGTTTGGCCGAAAGGTTCGAGATGAGTACATGTTCATCAGAACAAATTGAACACGCCATTTTCATACACAAATGCATATATGCCCGTAGCGGAACTTATTCATTGCGAGTACAGCTTATACTACTCGAAAAAAAAAAACAACAAATAAGATTACTGTGAAAAGTGAATCAGCCAGCTGCAACTGCAAAAAAATATTATAAGGAAAACTATTATTCAGGGCTCCCGTTGCTTTCAGTTGACCGGCCAGGCATCCCTAAATCCGGCCATATTGCATGCTGATGCTGATTATCCGATATCGGATTCAACAAATCCGCGAAAAGGTCACTGAATGGAGACTTGGGTGCATTGCTGCTTGTTGCAAGAGTATTTGCTTGCTCAGCAGGTGGTCCACCACCAAATTCTGCCTCATCACCATTTTCATTCAATGTCATGACATTATTTGCCAGTGGGCTTGTGGGTCCCTGGTGATGATGATGGTGATGGTGCTGCTGATGCATTGGGTGCAATCCCATGCCACCATTCCTTCCGCCACCTCCCAACATGGGCGCCTGCTGCGCTTGATCCATCGAGTCCACACCAAAATTTGAGTTAAACCTGCCCCACATATTGGATGCTGCATTAATCAAACTGGTTGGAGCCATCTGAGTGGCAGCGTTCAAAAGACTCGCCGGTGCCATTTGTGAAGCCGCATTGATCAGTGCAGAGGGAGCCATTTGAGAAGCAGCGGTCATGAATGAGGTTGAAGACGGTGCCATTTGTCCAGCAGCTAGTTTAGGGCTGAAATGGAGAAATTCGTTCCATTTGACACCTTCAGCGACAGCTGCCATGCTACTCGCGATGCGAGATGTGATTGAGTTTTGAGACGCGGCTGCAGCGGCTGCGAGAGTTGTGGATTGGGGGTTTTGCTGTATATCACTACTGCTAAAGAAGCTGAATAGACCAGCTCCAAGATTTTTAGGGGCGGCAGGAGTGTCAGCAGCGTTCAAGTTTGCAGGTGATGGACTGCTGTCTTCGTCATCTTCATCGGGTGGGGGTAAGACTACTTGGTCGTTTCGTAGCACTTCCACAATCAATTGCCCGTAATAGTTTGCAAACAGACTTGTTGTTTTCAGCCTGTCAAACGCAACCAAACTTTTCCGGAGCTGTTTCGCGGCCATGCGACCCGTTTCAGGCGTAACTTTTCCAGCCAACGAAGCAGCTTTAGCAGCTCGCGATTTTCGTTTTTTGGTGGTAACATCTTGTGGTCGCGCTGCAAGTGTCAAATCGAGGAACAACGTGCTTGCCGTGAGCGCAGAATACACAATGAGTGGCAAGACAAACACAAAGGGCGTTTCATGGTAGACGCCTTTTCCTTTCGCCTCCATTCCCAAAGGCGGCACCGGTAAACATTCAAGCACACGAGAGATTTCGCAAGCATTCATTGCGCAAGTTTGATCAAACTTGCTAACATCAAGACGATGCAATAACACGCTTGCCGTATGGAACATGGCGTAGAGGTGGTGATGGAAACTCCACGTGGAATTTGAATCCGGTCGCTGAGCGAGTTCTGGGGGCAAATTCGAGTACCAAGCAGCAAGATTCGCATTAATTTCATCAATCACTTTCTTTAAATCACGAGGAGCTGCAGGTGTAGACGCCAGATGAGGAAATATGGATGGCCGAGACGTGAGTCCAGGTTTGCCAGGTCTGTTGACTGCATTGCCAATTCTACCCAGGATTTCACAGAGACCGACATGATGCCGAAGCATCGTGATTTCAAAGCTGGTACACGTGGGAAACGGCGTATCCCATTCTAGCAAGCCGAAAGACGCGTAAGAATTCCAATTCATGTCACTGAGGCCAAATCACTCACCATCATCGGATATTGCAGAAGGCCTTCCTTCAACAACGCTCGTATATTGATCAAGAATGTACAGGCAAAACCATGTTGCTCGCATGGCTTCCAGTAACTCAGAATCCAATGCAGGATGCTTCAAATTATCCAGATTTCGGTGCATTCCAAGTTCCACAGCCAATCGATGGGCAATACCTGTCATCCAAAAAATTAGCTCAGACCCATTGTAATCACAATATTTAAACCTATGTAGTGGTACGACGTTGCATTGATATTTGTCCCTTGTCCCACCATACAGAGTAGCAGAAGCGCCTGCACATTGTTAATGTGCGGCCAATCAAATTGCTGTCCCAGTAATACTCGCGCTCGTTCAAAAAATGCCATGTGAAGTTCGACAGGGTTCACTACACCCCAGTCATTGAGATCGCGACACTGCTGACTCATGAGTGCACACATGCTATTTAATAAAAGATTGAAGTGCTGTATAGAATTGAGGATTCTCAAGATTAGTATATAGAGGGATTTGAAAACTGTGATCGAATTTTGCTTACATCGGTCCTCTTCTCCTTCAGTTGCTGGAAAAACCGCACCTTATGGATCATAGGAAAGTATGGGTGAACGTGCTTGAAATAGAGCCCCACTAAATGAAGAACAAGTTCCATTGAACAAGGCGGGCTGTAGTCTCCATCCAAGACTTTGGTAGAAGGTGGATTGGCTTCGAAACTGAGAGAAATGTTCATGATTCCACCAGCAAATCGCGGTGATTGCCTCCAAGCAGAAGATGTTGTTGTCGAGGTGGATCCAAAAAATAAGATTGCATCGGAAGCTAAATCTTCGACGATGGTTGTGTATTCGCCGCCCGCTGGTTGAGTGGAAGATTGATGCTGCGAGTATGCCGATGAAGATGCTGATGAAGAAGAGCCTCCATTTACAGGAGCAGTGGGGGATGTGGGGGCAGATGCAAGAAATTCAGATGGACTTGTGACCGGATTCGGCGGCTGAGAAGCCGGTTGATGAATGCCCCGTCGCATTTTTCGCTGCAGAGACAGGGCAATACCACGGAAACCTTTATCGAGTTTATCATGAGAGTTGCTTCTTTGCGGCTTTACAGTTGCTGAGGAGGCCGAAAAAAATTGCCACTGATTCATCAGATCCATAGTGACCCTCATCGATTCTGGGTTTGTTGATGCGTTCAGGGCGTTAATTATGTGTGATATGTCGGGATTGATCGAAGCATTCGTCCGTGAGGAAGAGTCCGGCTGGCCATTATCAAATCGAGTCATGGCATTTTCGTTTTCTTCATCCACGACTTCGCTGATCCGCGCCCGCTTCGCACCCAAAGATGGATCTTCATCGTAGTCATCTTCATCGCTCGAAACATTCCAGTCGATTTCTGTGAGTGTCTTGTGTGCACTTGCTGAGGTTGAGGCAGGACCTTCGTCCTTCACGATCGATTTCGAGCGCAGAATGGAGGTAAGGATCGACTCCATGTTTCGGACACTGAATGCAAAGATACTTGAGCAACAGCAACAGTCAGCCAAGATAAGTCACCGTTCTTGCAGATCGTTCTGCGGGTTCTCCAGCTCACGAATGAGGACAGTCGATGGGTCAAACGAATCGGCTGAATCGAGCGAGTGTGCCGGGATGGACATCTTGTCCTCCTTCTTTGGTCCCCGCTTGCGCTGTGGGACAGAGTAGGCTGGTGGGGGGGCAAAGCAAGTCAGCGTCAAGCAACAGTCCCGACAAGGCAGTCAAACAACGCAACTGCACACAAGTCTGTTTGCCCTGCATCCCGAGCACGGGTTGGACCCGCAGCACTTCTGCCTCTTTCGCTTGCACGCTGTGACACGGCGGTGGTGGTGGGGGGCGACTGATTAGTCATCATCGCTAGCGTGGACAGCCGGTGACTCACTGTCGCACGCGCGCGTGCTTCGGGATCGCAGCGCAGTCGCGCCTCGCTGCTGCTGCTGCTCTTGGCCGGTGTCCATGGCTGCTGTGTTTGTGTTGGCTGTGTGAAAGAAAGAAATTTAGGAAAAAGAGGCAACAAACCCCAAACGCTGTCCGTTCCAATCTCCCCAATTTATTTATTTATTTACTTTTTGGGTTTATTGGCACAATCACGTTACCCAATTCTTATTACGCGCAACTGCACGGACAGTCAAACGCGCAGTGCTTGCCACGGCCCCGGCTCGGCGCTCGCGTGAAACTGCCGAGAAGTCACCGCGGCTGTCTCGCAAGCAGCCCGTCCTTCTTATCGTGCTTATCTTTCGGCGCATCGGCATCTCCCAACGCAAAAAATGCTAAAGTCGCTGTCAAATCAATAAATCAGTCTTGCGCACGAGTCAAAAGTGTTGTCAGAACAACAAGCTTGCATTTTGCTTGACTCATTTTCCTGACAAACTTTCCCTTCGAACCGACCAAGATGCACCCTCCTCCCGCAGCGCCAGCAGCTGAGAATAGCTTCAAAGCGGTGCGTTTGCCAAGCAACGTCAGCCGCCACGCACAGCGCTCCAGCCTCCACCCACCTCAAGACCTTTTCATCGACTTGAAACCAACACTCAAACAATCGAAATCCCTGTCGACGGAGTCTCTGCCATCAAGAAAAAGCCTCAGAAAGGATCGTAAAGAAGCAGTCAACGCCGTCTCTAAACACAGCGGCTCTCACGCCTCAAACGCGACCGTACCGACGCAGCTTGAGCGGGAGACGAGCATTGCAAGCATGGATTCGAAGCTCACCGAAAGCAAAGCCGAAGAAAACTCGCGACTTTTATCTCAAATTTCAGCCACGCGCGCCGAAAACGAAACAGCGCGTTTACTTTCAATCTCAGAAATAGAAAACAGTCAAAACTTGGCCGAACAAGTCACTCAGCATTTAAAAGACATGCAAAACTTTATGGCGTCAAAGCTCAAAACGCGAGGCATTTTTTCTGACGGCGGGGTTTTGGGCGTTGATCGTCTTGTTGAAGCCGAGCGGAAAACAAAAATGGAGGCTGTTGCGCTTGAGCAGCGGCAGTACGAAGACATGAAGGCTGAGTTGAACAGACAGCGAGAGGCAGAAGAGGCTTTGAAAAAGACTGGGAAGGGCAGGCGGCAGTTGGCGCTTGCTTCTGGAGGCACCGTACGCGTTCCTCTTTCTTCATATCCCTCGTTTTCGAAGATAAGTAACGCCAATTTTATTCAGGGTGAGATTCCAGTGAGTTTTATGACTTCGCGAGCGGATTTTCGGCCTATTCCTGATGCAAGTCATGTGCAAGAGGGCAGCAGTGACGGCAACTTACCGCATCCTACTACTGTACGCCCTGATATCAAGCAAGATGAAGAAATCTTTGAAGCCCTTGGACTCAAACTGGAATCCGCAAAACTTCAAATCCAAATGGCGTCAGAACAAGTGCAAATGCAACCAAACAATGACAACTCAAGCACGAAGCCGCATGAATTCGTATCAAGAGACTCCAGCACGAGTGAATCACATTCATCAAGTAACCAAAAGTATGCCAAAACATTTGACCCTACCGACACGCTTTTATCGCGAGGTGTTTCTGCAGCCGTTGTCCGAAGAGCCAGCGGAAAACCCATGCCTAGGGTACCACTCGACGTGGCCGCCTTATGGAAGGCAAAAGACGAAGGCAGATTTAATGTCGAACACAACGACAAGCATCGAACACACCCAGTTGACGCTAATAAGACGAAGCACCGCCGGGATTTATTTTCATCGGGTTTCGTTTCTTTTGGTGAGTCAGCCGACTTGGTTGGCCTGCAAAAAGTGCTGGACAAGCAGAACGCGGAAGTTCACAAACTGGCTGAGGAAGTGTTGGGACCGTTCGAACGACATCCTGCGGTCGTTGAATCCGTTCCTGATACACAGGAAGACTTACTTGATCAAGTGCAGAGTGATGAGAGTCACCCCACAAAAACGTCGGAAACATATGACTGGCCAACTGATTTCAGCTTCACCAATGAAAGCTCGCACGACGATGCATCTGAACTTAGAAAACTTCAACCTCCCCCAGTCCCTGTTGTCATGGAGTTCCCGTTCTCGTCTGCCCGGCTTCTGGATGCTCGTAACCGCCGAATCAACCCAAAAACATCAAATGCTATCATCCAACCGAAGCTACGCACGAATATTCAAAGCTTGAAAATGCAGTCCTCGATTCATAATATATCCCAACCTCCAAGCATCTCTATGACTGCATTTGCAGGGAGCAGCAAGGTGGCAGACGCGTGTTTGAAGAATCAGTTCAAAATGGCACCTACGCTGTCCATCGATGTAGGTCCTTCCACTGCGAATCCTGCGGTGGAACTGCCACAACGCAGCGTTGTTGGAACGTTGGGTGAGGTTTTTGGGATCGGAGATGCGTTGATGCAGTCAAGCGTTTCACAGTCGATTTTGGATCAGATGGGCGTCAAGAGCACTTACGCTCGCACAAAAAAATAGAGGGATTAATTGACAGCCTTATTAGCCGACATGGTTGTGACGCAAGGTCTTCTTTATTATGAGCATCGCAATTCTTAAAAATAAATATTTTTGATTCTGGGCAATTCGAGCAAGTTGGGTCCCATTCAACCTCATCTGGTTCACTCCTCCTGAAACACAACGTTACTTGTTTCACTCCCACCATACTTGGCAACGATGCGATCAGTCTGTGCGTCCATCTGACTCTCCCAGTCCTGATGATGCTCTTTTCCACCATCAGTGTAACTTGCAAACATATGGTATAGCGCTTCTTTCCTGAGAGTTTTCGCATTTTCCACGAAGAGAGCCGTTTCCGCATCGTACCAATTCCTCGCCTCCACTCCTAATCTTGCACGCTCTTGAAGACCCATCTGCATTGCTTTTTCAACACCCCGACAAACTTGCTGCCACGTCAGTCGCACTTCAGACATGAATTTCGGAGGGTACTTTGCTTTCGCAATATTGTAGTAAGAATGATTCGTGATGAGAATGCCGTTCACACTTTCATCAATCATCTCATTCATGGGTGGCATATCTGTTGCAACAACCAATGCGCCAAGGCTACGCGCTTCGTTGATATAATGGCCGTAGCCTTCCATTTCGCTCGGACAAATGTGAACTCCGTGAGAGACTTGCAACCGCCGCAATTGAGTCATGTTGACGCGATTCAAAACTTCAATGTTGTCGTACACTAGGGAATCGTTGAATACGGCTGCGTCCCCGAGAATCGTCAATTTTGGCCAGGTTGGGTGTTCGCGCCAGCAATCAAAGACCTGACGAGTGTTTTTACGCCCACTCGAACCGTAAGCGTGGAAAAAGGATGAAAAGTCTACTTTTGTAGAGATGTTCAAAGACTTGGCGTGTGCTCGGGCATCTGGACTTGTGTGGCCCATGTATCGAACTGTTGGCAGATGGGCTTTATGATATCCGAAAGTCTTGTTCCGAGAATTCTGCTGGATAAAGTCTCCCAAAATCCGGCAGGTTACTTTTGTCTTGCACAGGAATTGATAAATGCGAGGCATGTATGTGAGTTGCTTCGCTGAAATTTGTTCAATGTTGGGCATCCACATATTTCTGAGGTTGGGCATTGTCAGCCAAACATGTGTCAGATGTTCTGTGTGGACGTATGTTGATTTTGGGCAATTCGCGGCTTTCGAAGTAAGAACTGCGTCTGAGTGGGAAGATGACAGCCGAGCTCCCGCATGATATACTGCGAAACTGGCGTTTAGCATAAAGTAGTACAGATTGAGACGAAATTCTAAATCCTGGTTTACCATAAGCAACAGCATCGGCGCATATTCCCATCGAGCGCAAAGACTGGTCCAGAGTAATTTCGAGCCCATAACATGAATCAAGATACACCTCATCACGCTCGGCTGTGACAGTGGAGTCAAACGCCCAGCTTTTTGTAAAGGCAATATTGGTCCCGTCATGGCACATCTGCATCAGTTGATCGAATGTGAACGAATCGCTTGGAGCAGCATCGGGATCCGAATTCGCTCCCGGCAGAAGAAGAGACCCATTACGCGCAAAAGACCCTCGTGCGAATGCAAATGGGAAGCGGGTGTCCATGGTTTGTATCTGGCTTATGAGTGGTGCAACATCGACGGCCGCATCATGACGAGTCATTCTGCTTGCTCGCAGGATGATGGAGCCTGCACTGCACAGTGCGACAACGGCTACTAACACCACGAACGCTTCTTGCAGACTCCGCTTTTGCTGCGTTGAGGCGCCTCTTCCATCCATCAATTTGTGTCAGATTTTTTACGCAAACACCAACACCGCACACTCTTTATGCACCGGTGGATCACACCCATGCCAACGATATCTGTTGCAAGTGCAAAACAAACAGAAGCAGGCAATGTACCGTCCAAATAACCACTTCTTTACTTTTCACACAACTTTATTGAGTCAGATTATATCGCACACCTCACTCTCTACTCTACTTGCGAAGTTCTATCACCTGCTTTACTACGCCAATCAAATTCGTGGCCAAGATTTCCTGGGCTGAAATGCGAACCTGGAAGGTCTTGGCAATATCTTGCTGCACCATGACTGCAGCGATGGAATCCATGCCGATTTCAATAAGTTGCGAAGCAGGATCGAATCCATCAGAGAACCCAAGACTGTCCCCGATAGTTTTCGTCATGTGCTCCTGAATCTCTGCGGCGGTGTACTCCACACGCTCCTGACCCTCATTGTTTCCGTCCATGTTTGCCTTGTGAAGGGGCGCGATCGCAATTGCTGCGCCAGAGAATCTTTCAGGATTCATCAGAACGGACAAAATTGCTTCGGACGCTTCTTCTGCTTCCAGCGTCACGCTTGCATCCTGGTGAGCGCCATCCACAGACGCACCCATTCCAACGTTTTTCACCAAACCCAATTGCATGGACTTGACTTTCAAGTGGGGATGTGTCTTGTACTCTTCAGCCAGCGAATCCAGGAACGAGTTGGCCATCACATAGCTTGTCTGCCCAGGGGAGCCGATGGCACTTGCGATCGATGAAATGAGAATCACTGAGACCATGCGATTTTGGCCTTCAAGCTCGCTCAGAATGTTAATGGCTCCGTTCACTGAGGAAAAAAGCAAATCAGATACTCTACATCAGCAAATCATAAGTTAATCCTGCTCACCTTTTGGTAAACCGACGTATTCAATCGAAGAGTCATTCACGTTTGAAAACAGCTCATCCCGCAGAACTCCTGCAGTATGAATGATTCCATCCAGCCATGTCTCCCGGAATAGGCTGGCAAGATCATCAGCTTTAGATGTATCACATTGCACATATTCCACCAACGGAGAATTGAGCTCATCCAACACACTCATGACCTCAGAATCCATGGCGGAACGACGGCCTGCCAAGTACACTTTGTGCTTCAGTTGAATCAGATCCTTTGCAAGTGCCACGGCAAGACCTCCGACTCCTCCAGTAATCAGAATTTCCTTCGAGCCGATGTGAAGAGTCTCCAATGTTTCCTTGTCCAGTGCAAGGGTTTCCAAGAACCCGGAGTACCACGTTTTTTGGCGATGCGCCAGCAGTGGAAGGTTGTTTTCAGCGTTGGTAAACTGACTTGTGTTCATCAATGCTTGGCAGATGACTTCAGTTGAGTCATTTGCCTCAAAGTCAAGCACACAGGTCTTGATATTGAGTTCGGCTTTAAGGTTCTTGGCGACACCCCAAATCGCTGCAGCAGAAGCGCTGGATTTTTCGCCATCAGCAAGAGAGACCAAACCGCGAGTTACGACCACCACATCCAACAAGCGAACCAGACCAGCACTCATTGGCTTGGCTGCAAGTTGCTTGATGAACTTGATAATTAACTCAGCTGGCTTCCACCATCCCCGCACATTGGACTTGGTAACAGCTGGCAATTCCATACCTTCAAGGTCAATTAATTGAATGCGCTCAAAGCCGTGGGTATGCTTCAGCTGAAGAAGAATTTCGATCGCAGTTGGAATTTCCGCAAGACTCGAAATAACCAAATGCGGGCCAGCACTGGCTCTCAGTGTATCCAAAACATCACCACGCTTCGTATCGAGGATTACCGTGAATTGTGAAACGCTGTTCTCCAAACTCAAGTCTTGCGCGGTTTTGTCCTGTTCACGCCAGCTTATTTTCCGCATCAACTGGCTCAGATTTTGACGCGTGGATCCTCCAAGTTGTGCCATTGTTCGAACGACCACCAGCTCGTCCGCTCGTAGCAGCAATTTTCCAGTTTCAGCGTCATAGACTTTCATCAAAAACACCTTCCTGCTTTTATCGTTCCTCATCACGGTTTGGTGGCACCAAACATTATTCGGCAAGCTGGTCATTTCCGGATCGACTGATAGTCCATTCAAAGCACCTGGAATGTATCCGCTGTTGTCGTCAATCATTCCCATCATGTGAATGCAGCAGTCGAAAATGGCAGGATGAAGAAGCCAGTCTTCCGTGCGGCAAATCATGTCCACGCGGCTTAAATCGATGCGGGCGGATACACTGCCATCAGCGTGAAGGTACAGCTCTTGGATCCCTTGAAACGCGGGGCCGTAGATGATACTTCCGTGTCGGAAAGCATAGGCTTCAGGGCCATCAATCTTTGCGCTGCCATTGCCCTTGAGAGTTTCAATGACGATTTGTTCGGGTTGGAACATTGCTGGTTTGACAGTTATGCTGGACGCAACGGTGCCATTTTCGAGAAGAATGGTCGATTTCTGGTTCTGAATGCCTGTAAATGTAAGGGATAGCTCTGGTTTGGAGAATAAAACAGGTGCCACAAAATCGAGAGACACAGTCGAGTTCTTTTCCAGTTTGAGCACTCTGCGAAGCAACGAAAAGACGGCAACTATCAGAGGATGCGCTTTTCAAAACCATTGAAGTATTGACTTACGAAAAAGTGAGACTCGCAAGGGCAGCGCCGGGTAAAATGATGTCTTCGTTGGCGTTGTTCAAGCGATGGTCAAACAAGAAATCGTTCGAAATCAGATCGACTTCGAAAGTTTGGGAATCCGGCTTTTCTTCCAGATCAGGGTAAATGGCACGCGTGGGAATAAATCTGTCCATTCGCACGGTTTGAGCAAACTTGGGATCTGGAAGTGCGACAGTGCTACGATTGAACTCGTACAATGGCAACGCAACGCGTTTTCTCCAATCGTTTCCATCGCTTGGATAGAACCAAGTGTCGAACAACTTCCAGTTGATTTCAATACCAGCCTGCATATGCATCATAGACAAGCATTCGGCAAAGGATTCGCAGTTCACAAGACTCACAGAGTTGCTGGCACCATCGACAACAAACATCAGCTGCATTATTTGATGTTCTGCGATTTGAGAAGCGCTTGTCTGCTCAAATAAGACCTTGAGGGGCGTTTTACAGACATTTTCAAACACTTGGGCAATTGTCAACTGCCGGAGAGTTGGGTGGATTTTGGGCAAGTCGCGAACCCACTGCTTGATAACGGAAGAGAAGCTTGGACATCCAAACGAGAGGATAGCAGATTCTGGCAACGGCGCTGGTCGAATAGTTCGCAAATCGAAGGAAATGAGGGTATTGGCAAGTTGCTTCGACGTGTTGGCAGAAACAATAATTCGGTACGGCATTGGTGTTCTCAAAATTCGAGAGGCGCGGCAAAGATCTTGAAGATCAGTTTTGGGATCCTCGACGAGCTCGAGGAACTGCGCCAGCAAACGCGCCAAAGACTGTCTTGATTTTGCGTAAATTGCGAGAATGAGCGGGGCTTTGATATCAGCAATCGGTTTGTTGGCAGGCTGTGGTATACTCTCTGTTTGAAAGATGATTGTGTTGAAAATCATGTTTGCACTCAAGTACGAGAACAGAAGGGTTCGAGTTTTCGAATCGTTGACCAAAGGCCAATCCTCGTTTGGAGCATATAGACCGTTCTGCATGCCGTAACAAAAGTGCACCATCGAAAGCAACACTTCAACCTAACAAACACTGGGTTAGTATCAGGCAAATTCACACAGATGGAAGAAAACTAAACCTGAGCAATTGCAAGAGGACGGTATGACTTATTTTTTCGTAAAGTTGGATGGGTGAAATGCGCCGTTTGTGCACCGTTGATGTCCGTGAAAGCACTCTCCACAATCAACCGACCCACATCCGAAGCATGCACACGAGATGATTCAAGCGTCATTTTCATCATGTCAAACGGATCATCATTTGTCTGCTTCAGGCGTGAAAGAGGGCCATTGTATGTGGATAGTATCTTGTTTCCGTCTGATTCCGCGTCCGCCTTTCGTTTCAAAACAAGGACCACACTGCCTTCACCAAGATTGACGGTTGCACCGTATGAGAAAAATACATCAATGGTTTCTTTCAACTGTCGGCTGTCCAACATCACTGTCGCACAAGCAATGAGGACGACATCAACAGTTCCGGAGTTGAGTTGCTCATGTGCGGTGCCCATGGCAGTGACAATGGTATTGCAGTGCCCCAGAAGAATTGAGGTATATGAAGCCCTAAATCCAAGCTGGGAAAGTGAAATGAAGATTGAGCGTTTGCCATTGTGGTTCAATGTTCAAAAAAATTTTGTCCGGTACCTTTTCGGCAATGAAAGACGCCGAGTCTCCGATGAGAATTCCGGCGTTCTTTGGTGCAACAAAGGAAATGTCGTGCATGCGCAGGTGGTTGGTGTACGACATAGACTCTTGCATTGTACAATGAATGAAACTCGAGCGGAACGGTTGAATTTCAGATGGAACGACGTTGGCATCTTCCAACGCGTGCCATGCCGTTTCCAGAATCACTCTGCACACAGGATCAATCAGATGCAGATTTTCCAGCTCGAATAAGGAATTATCGAATGAGAACATGTTGTCCAAGAAAGCAACGCGCAACTCTTCAGGTTCTGGGTATAAGAATGCCGGTCGGTCCTTTGGAACAGTTCCGAGTTCGAATTTGGCATTGGTTGCATTCCATAAACCTTGCAATGTGTTAATGCCTGCCGGGAATCGTAATCCACTGCCCACTATGGCCACAGGCTCGTTGGACAGAGAAGGAGTCGTGTTAGCAGCCTGGATGGTTTCCAAACTTGTCAATGCGTACTTGTTGGATTCCCACACATTAATCCGATCAAACTGATACATGGGCAAATCGCAAGTTGAGCCGACCTTTCGCCCGTAATAAGCATCCCACTTCAAGTTCACACCTCTTTGATATAATTCAGCAAGACTGGATGCGATGTCGATGTTGGTTTGAATGTAGGAAACGTCCGCTTGAACTGATTTCTTGGTTGTCATCACGTGTCTTTTGACAATGTTCAGAGCTGTGCCAGACCCGACTTCCAAGAATCCGACAACGCCAAACGCATCAAAAATGGAGTCAACAGATTCAATAAAATGAACCGGGTTTATGATGTGCTTTTCCCAATGGTTTGCAGGCAAAGGTCCATCTTGAATGAGCTCATTAAGGGAGCTTGACGCCAGGGGAATTCTCAGGGGATTGTTTGAAAGCTTCTTCATCCGGGCCGCATCACCAAAGAGGGAAGCGGCTGGTTTCAGGTGCATTGAGTGAAACGCAACAGTCATATGAAGTTCTTTGAACGAGATTCCTGCCTCTTCGAGCTTGAAGATCACATCTTCGATATCTGAATCACTGCCTGAAATGACGTTGTGTGTCACTCCATTATGCACCGCGACGCTGACTGGAGTGCCAGAGTCCGTGATAAGTTTGTCCAACACATCGAGTTTGCAGAAGACGGACACCATTCTCCCGCGACATTCATTAGCGCTCAAGAAGACTGCGCGATTGTACGCCACCCACATTCCTGAAGACGCAGTCAGGTTTCCAGCAACAGCAGCGGCAATGATTTCTCCAAAGGAATGGCCCAGCACGGCGACAGGCTTGAGGCCAAGATCAAGGTAGAAGCGCGCGACTGCGTACTGCATCACAAATGCAACCACTTGTTCCTCCGGGAAGGTTTGAGGATTGAAAATGTCCATGTCGATGCCCAGTTCAGTCAAACCAGTTTCGCATTCCTGATCGTGATGTTAGAGAAGGGTTGCGTGATGAAAGGCAAAAAAAAAATCCACGCGCAAACAAAAAATACACACCTTGATGATCGCAGCATACGCTGGAATATCCGCGAGAGCATAAAATTGCTTGATATAGTCCATGGAAGTTTGTCCAGGGAAAACGAGAACAACTTTCGACAAAGTCTGCGGAGTGGATTCTCGTTTCCACTGCATCAGCTTTTCCACCATCTCATCTGCATTAGCACCAGATACTGCCAATCTTGCATTGAACTGGTGGCGAGAGTAGTGGCCAGTCAAACACGCGTCCTCCAAGCTTGAAAAGTTTTTCGCCGTCAAGAATTCAATGTACTTGTTCCTCAGCAAATCAAGAGCTCTTGAGTTGAAAGCAGAAATGGCCAGAACGCTGCGCACGGACGAGTCTTTCTTTGAGATGATTGGCTTTGGACCGGAGGTGACGGCAATACCACTGATGCTTCCACCAAGACCGGCTGAGAGGACCAAAGCCTTTTTGATGGCATTGGCGGCTGGGCTGGAGGTTGGCCATTCAGTGACTTCATGTGGGACAACCGCAGGAATACTCTCAAATTGTTGAAGAATGTTCTTGTGCATGGTTTTCGGATTGACCAAGTTGGGTGGCAGTGTCCCGACATTCATGGCCATGATTACTTTCAGAATTGCCGCGAGTGCAGACAGATTTTCAGTATGCCCCAGGGATCCCTTGAGTGCTCCGATCGACAAGGGCACAGTTCTCGTTTCTGATTTGAACACAGTCGTGATCACGCTTGCCTCCAGTTGATCTCCCAATTTAGTTCCCGTGACGTGTGCCTCGTACAAATCAACTTCGTCTGGTTTCCAGCCGACATAGTCGAGGGTGCCTTTCAAGACTTCAATTTGTCTAGTTTTGCTGGGGGCGGCAATTCCCATGGAGTCGCCTCCATTGTGGTGGTTTACAATTCCCTCCACAACTCCCAAGATTTTTTCTCCGTCTCGGATAGCAGCCTCCAATGGTCGAACAACAAACACAATGCAGGACTCTGTGGGAACGTATCCATCGGCGGAAGAGTCGAAAACAGCGCATCGGCCGTTGTCGGTGGACATAATGCCTGACAGTTAAAAGATTGATTAAGTACGAGAGAAAACATTCAGGACGGATAATTGCAAGTCAAAAAAAAAAGTACCTGCGCTTCTGAGAATGTCAAAGTACGTCTGATGACTGGAAATGGACGATCCTCCAATGATTGCGCGATCACATGTCGGATCCGCGAAGGCCTTCGAAGCGCAGTCCAAGAGCAATGCTCCACTGTTACACGCACTAGTCAAGTTGTAAGAGACTCCCTTCAACTTGAAAAAGTGCGAAATGCGATTTGCGGGCAGGGCTTGGTCCACTCCAGTTGCCATGTAGCGGGGCATCTCCGTTCCGTAAACGTCAGCCATTTTTCTGTCGAATCCTTGCGACCGAATGGATGCAAAAACAGCTGGTTGTTGTTTGTTCTTGCTTAGTTTCGTACTTTTTGAATTGAAAATAAAAATAAGATCTCACCAGTGTTTGTTCCGTTAATGCTGCTCGGCTGAACATTTGCGTGCTCCAAAGCATTCCACGCGGTTTCGAGCAAGATTCTCTGCTGAGGATCCATTGCTTTCGCCTCAAGCGGCGAAATACCAAACATGGCGCCGTCAAACATTTGGGTCATCCTCTTTGAGAGGAAACCTCCTTTGATTCCGGAGATGTCAGCTCTGTCTTCTGGTACACCGTTGATGAAGTTGTGTCCTGCCATGAGGGCGTTCCAATATTCTTCTGGAGTATTGATGTCTCCTGGGAAACGGCAACCAACTCCAATGATGGCAACTTGCTGATATTCTCCCTTCACTGATTCTAACGGACTTTTCTCTTCAATTGCGTTGATGGATTCGTGGCTGAAAGCAACAATCAGCTTGAGGGGTGTTTCAAACTCGTAAAAGGTTTGAGGCATTACGTTGATTCCTAGGCGTGAAGATATACATGAGTTGGTGCTCCAGAAATGAAAAACAACCGAATGAGCCTCTCACCCATTTGCTTTGACAGGCTCTCTGCTAAGCGAGTAACGCTCATAGAATCCAGACCCTTGGCTTCAAACGATTCGTTCACATCGATGCCGAAGCCCAAACGCTGGAGCTCCTCTTGAAAGACTTTGATGAATTTAACTGTGTCTGGAGAATCGTGGGACGCCGCCGCAGGTGCGGATACAGTCTCCTCCTTCACTTGCAGAGATTTAACTGCATCATCCAGCGAGGCAATGATGCCGCGCAGCTTGTTACGAAGGACCGTCTTTTTTTGGCTCAGTGGAATCTCCATTCCGTCAGGAAGAATAATCACATTGCTCAGAGCAACGACCACGTCCGGAGCATACTTTCGGAGGCATTCAAGTGTTTCCTTTTGAAGCAGTTCACTGTCCCTGGGCCCACCACGTTGCAAAACTACCTTCACATCTTCATGCCCATTCCCCAAAACAGCTGCCTTCTCCACCCCTGCAATTTTACTCAGTTGTTCCTCAACAACCAACGGTGAAAGAGATATTCCCGTGCTTGAAAGAACAAGATCATCGCGCCGGGACACGAAGCGATACTCGAGTTCGTTTGATCGCGAAGGCCGGCTTTCAAATATATCTCCTGTTGCAAACATGCCTTGCTGGTTTTGGGGAGAATAGGATTCGGAAGCGCTGTCATTGTTCATGTTCCGGATGGCCACTTTCGAGATTGAACGACCTCCCACACACAGTTCTCCAATGTCGTATCCAGAGTCAGAAGTCACTGAATCATCTGGAATCAATGACAATGTAACTCCAGGAAGCGCTTGGACCCATCCATCGTCAGAAAGATGTTCTGCTGCAGATCCTGTTGGCAGACCACTCAGAATGGTCCCACCAGCTTCAGTGGCTCCGAATCCTTCAACGACACGAATTCCTTTTCCTGCGAGAAAGGCTCCAGTCTCGCGGGACAATGGAGCACCACCCGACACGATTCCTTTAAAGTTTTTGAAACACTCCAAGTAGTCAGTGAGCAAACTGCCGCGCGACCAGGCGTTGAGAACCCATGGGACAGAATAGAATAACTGCGGACGCACAAATTGGATATCTTTCAGAAGCAGATCCGGTGAAGCAGGAAGATGGCGCGAGGGTCTGAACGCAAGCGTTGCGCCAGAGTAGAGTCCATTATTGCAGAAATCAACAATCAGACCCATCACGTGACCGAAAGGCAGCCAAGTGAGCACGCAATCTGTGTAAGTCAAATCGCAGCCGTTGTTTTTCCAGAGCTGATCGCGCGAAGCACAGTTCAAGAGAATCTGTTCGTGGGTAAGCTGCATCGCTTTGACAGCCTCGGAATTTACGGAAGAAGATGAAAAGATCCAAACGGCGGCAGAATCTTTGGTTGGCTCGTGCGATTTCTTGACTGCATTCGCGGTGGCGGTTTTGAGGTTGTTGTTGACAACTGAAATTTGCAGCTCTCGGTCAATCGTAATGAGCGGAAGTCCAGTGGCAACTACGAGTGCACGACCAAGCTCGATATCTTCAATAGATACAGCCAGAGTTGTCGCTTTGATGAGACGAATTTGTTTTGCAAGAAGAGACTGAGGGGACCTTGGCGAGAGAGTAGCAACAGTCCAGCTGGCTTTCCATGCACCCATTGTAAGGCACATGGCTTCAAGCGAAGAATTGGCCATGAAAGCAATTGTTTGCTGATTTTCTGATACTGTGCGGATCATTGCATTTGACACTTGAGATGCCAGCGTTTGAAATTCGGCAAACGACACCTGTCGACCGTTACTTCCGTCTTTGTTCGGTATGCGCAACAGAATGCTGTCACCATGGTGGTCCGCTTGCCACATAAGAAGCTGAGGTAACGTTTGGCATTCCTCCTTGGCCATCACAATGGTTTCGATCGGTGCTTCGACTGCCAACGGATGCAAGTCTTCAAGGCATGACGCAACGAATGGGAAAACTGTTTTGCGGTCGGACGTAAACTTCAGGATTTTGTCGAGGAACACTCCGTGATCGTGCTCTTTCTTGTTCACAAAAGTCGGACTAAATTTGTCAATTAGTGAACGCGTGCAATCACGAAAAGATGCCGAGCAACTCACATTTGAACAACATCACGAATCTGGCTGTACAACTTTCCAGTTGTTTGGGCGAGAAGTGTACGTCCAGAGATTTCACCCCTTTCCAACATTGCCTTGGCTTGTTCTAAGGTTCTATTCAGGCCCAACACCAGGTCGGCGTGCAACGCAACAACGCTGGCGCATTCAGACAAGTCGCACTTGGTAAACATCTTTCCAGCCACCAGGTCCACGGCAAACTTGACACGTGCGGACCAATCCAGATTCTGTCGATCCGCTAATTGCTCCGAAATCACTCCACACACCATGACTGCCGTTTCCTTCTCAAAACCATTCTTACTGCAAGCTTTCTCCACAACAGTTTCAACACTTTCTTTGATTCGAGCTTCAACCGCACGGAGATCTGCAGCTTGGCACAATGTGTACAGGTGGCATGATACCATCATCTGGATCACTTTCACGGTTTTGGCTGTCATTCGCGCGCTGATCAAAGCAAGTGAGTTTACACTTTGGTTGTGCAGCTCCGCGCTTTGTACGTGTACACTGACTGGCTGGGCCAAATGTCCGACCTCACTCATATATGCCGCCATACTAGTATCCAAACCCTTGTGTCCGAAATCAAAGCTCGCATCGTCCCAGCAGAGGTTGGGAGGAAGTCCCTGTGACATGGTCG